>WHYT01017407.1:614972-627334 GCA_009806455.1 Tetrax tetrax | reverse complement strand
GGATGGGGCCCTGGGCAACCTGATCTAGTCAGGGAGGTCCCTGCTTCTTGCAGGGGGGTTGGACTAGATGACCTTTGAAGGTCCCTTCCAACTCTAACCATTCTATGATTCTATGATTCTATGTGCTGCTGGAGGCAATGACAGCACTGTGGCTATTCAAGCCCCGGATCCTGATCTGTGGGAGAAAACAGCTATCCTTCAGCCTGAACACCAAGGTGTTTCAAGCAGATTATTTCATATGCACGCTCACTCTCTCTCTTTCTATTTTACCAGCTGCTATATTTAACAAAGCAGGATGACACCGTTTCTGTTACGTGCAACCCAGGCGAGGTTAATGAGTGATCCCGCAAACACGTGGCAGCTCCAATTGCTTATCTGTCCGAGCAGTTCTCTGAAGGGCCAACAGCGTGGAAGACTTGCACTTGAGCCTCCACACTTGCAGCTCGACATAGGAGCAAATCACATGACATCAAGTGGCTGTAAAAGCCTCACAGATGCATTCTTACCTTCACCATGTCCTGGGGTCTATTTCAATTACAGTACAAATAAACAGATTGCTTCTGTGATAACAACTGCCTAGAAAGGTAATGTTTTTTGCAATAAGTCTGTGCTTTAAGCCTTTATTCAGCAGACTACCCATCTGATTAATTGTTCATCAGTATAAACTTCAGCTTTACAAGACTAATTTTTACCTGGTTGGGATAAGAGAGTTTAATTCAATGTATATTCACCTTGTAAGCAGATGGAAGTCCTTTAGATCCTTCGTTATAATGTTATTGAGGGTAAGTCTGCAGGAAGAGAGGGAACAGCTCTTTCCAGAAACATAATCTTACTGATTTCTATAGGTACAGCTGACACTTCAGCATGGAACAGTCGGAAATAATTACCACACATCCAACAGTCCCCCACGACCTTTAACGCTTTTTGCACTGTGGTTGTCAGTTTAATGGAGTTTAGCTACTCACACGAGCTAATTAACATTCCAGAGAAGTGTACTCGTCTTCCCGCGCCCCAGCTGTACCATACAGGTGTTTGCATCTTGTACTCACAATAAATAAGGGAAAGGCAGCCACTGGCCGAATGCCAGTCAGACCGCCTTGACGAGTAGGTCCGTGTACTGCTTTTTGAGTGAAGCGCTCACGCTTTCTGAGGAGATAGCAACAAGCTGCTTCCCTACCACCAGTGTCTTTCTACTCTATTTGGTCACTTTTGGATCAACAGCCTAACTTAGGTCAACACTGAACAGTCAACATCGACTTTGCCATGCTGCTCCTGTTTCAGTCCCCTACTTGATGTTATGCAGCTGCCTGTCCAGAGAACTTTGCTATGGGCAGCCATAACACAGGACAGTAAGGAATGGACACTGAGTTTTTTGAAAACTACATAAATTCAACTAAGAAGTTATTAACATAGCTCCTTAAAATTTAATTATGGTTATCTACAACACGGAGGCTCAAAGCTGTCAGTTGTTTTTGGAAATACTAACAGAACTGTACGTGAAAGGGAGAAGACCATGACTTCACCCAGCTCCAGCGAGGCCTCAGGAGGAGCAGCATCTGTCCACCATACTTTGAAGACAGGGACAGACCAGAGACTAACAAAACTGCCAAAAGTTTAGGAAACAAGATATTGGGGACAGGGCGGGTGGGGGAAGTTAAGAGTGCAGCTATCCTTTAGAAAAGGCTTAAGAGGGAGCACCAGAAATGTTAAAATATTTGTCTTTGGGAAACAGTGACATGTCAGGCGTGTGTCTGTGTTTCACCAAAGGCCGATGACCTATTTGGTCTTCTGCTTTTCGTGATGAACAGTATCGATTGAGCATGATCTACAACAGTCTTGGCAGTCGTGTTTATTTTTACCAAACTTCACAAGATCCTAAAGGGCCACTCCTACCAGGTTAAAGCAAGCATTTAAAATTTCCTTCAACTACAGCAGAATAGTACTTTATTTCTCTTTATGCCAAGCTCTGCAGTAGAAAACATGATTATAAAGATTAGTGAAGACGTGGCTAATTGTTACACTGCTCAGTTTTTGGAGGTGATGCAGTGCAAGTCACTCTCTGAAGTGAAAACAAGCATGCTGAATACCGAGAAAGAAATTTGTCAGTATGTTTTCTTAGGGCAGGATTCTTGGTTTTGCAGCACCCGCACGCAGGGGCTCAGAAGGCGTCTCAGCTGCGAAGCGTGCGCCGCGCTGCTCTGCAATTCCTTTCAGCTCATTAAGGTGTCCTTTAGTCAGTAACTTTGAGGACCAGCTGCCTCAGGTGGGTAACTCTCTCCTTACGGTACAGGAGAGCGAAACTGTAGGTCCAGGACTCCACTACAGGTTTTAACGAGTTACGCGCTTGTAAGTTGAGTTCTGCAGTGCTTAAGGCATTAATGGGATCTAGTCCTTTAAAACTCTTACGTCCTCAAAATTATTCCTCATTTAAAAAATACATATATAAGGCAATTCAGGTATCCAATCATTTCTAATAGGAATAATTCCTTGTTTTCCCACAGCCCCAAAAAGATTAGTTATCTATCTAATGCCAACACAGGAGAGCCTTTAAACTACAAGAAAGATTAGCATCGCTCTCCTGAGATAGACGGCCTCATCACAACCAATTTGTCACAATGATAGTCTAATTAAATGCATTATTCTTCTTCAGCAACGAAGTGAACGCTTGACATGTTTGAGTTAGACATACAAGTCTTCCCCTCGTCTTCAGTCTCTACCTTCCTTTGTAATGGCAGGCCCGGGGGGAAGGCCGTGGGCCTTCATTTACAATGAAATCAGTGAATGTGAGAGTAATTTTTTTTTTTTTTTTTTTAAAACCGTTTTCTGTAATGGTTGGATGAATAAACCCCATGTGTTCACAGGGATCGTGCTTCAGGGTAAACACTGAAGTTAGCTTTGGCTGGTCCTTTTAATCAAACCATTTCTGTTATTCTAAATCAAGCAAAATGAAAGCGCCATTGCCTCCAGGAAAATGTATAATAAAGCACCAAGAAGTGCAGTTGGCCCGAAAGGTAGAAGCAGTTAGCTGGCTATTGTCTGCAGTAAATACAAGGTCAAATGTCCCATTTTTCCTTAAAGTTATGAAAGGGACAGTACTTCTCCCTAATACCATTTTAATCCTAAATCTGGCAGCAATTCAGAGAAATTTCAGCCATTCTGCAATAGTTTAGGAGAACTCAATTGCAGGCTTGTGAAATTTGCATGTGATGCTCTGCAAACTGACAGAAAATCAAGATACTATAACAGAAGAGTCCAGGCTTAGGGACGAACTTTTCCTGTGACACATTAAAACCGGATTGTCTTTCCCAGAATTTCACTGGTTTAACCTCACAGTAAGACAGAGGGGACCTGCAACTGCTTTACATTTGGTTTACTTTTTTTTGGACACCGAGGTTAGCTGTACTACACAGGGTTTCTGACACCATCAGAACTTCCTTGCTATTTCCAACAGGATTTAAACATAAAACCTTGGATGCATTTATTCCACCCTGGAATTAGCATTGAGGTAATTCTTAAGAAGAACACGTAAATTATCCTTACTGCTCATCTCAATGCTGTTCCCTATGTTATCTTACACAGATTTTTGCTTTTCCTTAGACAAAATATCCCACAGCTGAGCTACGGTTACTACAGTCACCAATTCTAGGTATTCAGCTTACAACACACTAAACAAATCTGCTTTCTTCTCAGCGTTTACAGCACTTGAACGATGACATCTTACTGGTGATGGCTTGCAAGTATGTGTTTTGTTCAAATCCTGTACTAGCCACCGGGGACTACGTCCATCTCCATTCCCTCAAAGTGGAAACAGGGAAATGTTCCTTCTCCTGTAAGGACCCATTGGGAATCCTAAATCCAAAAGAAGATGAAGAGTTGATCCCCACAACTCTTTCAGTTTTCAAAGCAGTCATTACACTGCTCGAGTAGGAGAAGCAGCAACCTGACTTAATTGAATCCCTACTTACATCATCATAATTTTTCAATTCTTATGCTTATTTGATCAAATTTGTTCAATTTCATGTAACAATGGATTACAAGATCATCATGCATCCTATTAGGCTACTGAAAAACCTGTGCCAATTTAGAGATATTTCAACAAAAACTAAAAAAGGCTAATGAGAAAATAACTAACCCAGCATAAAAATATTTCATGTTGGATGAGCCACGATTACTCAACATCAAACAGCAATGACTTCTGCAGGTAGAATCCCAAAACTACATCAAGAGTAACAATTAAATAAATGTATTCTTAATAGGAGCTTATCCCTAGAAGGTGCTACATTGTTCTTCCCTCAAATCCAGAAAGAAATCAAGCATACAGTGAAATAAAAATTCCCACTGCAACCAATCACACTGGTAATTGTAAGTACGCACTTACGTGCTTTATTGCACTGGGTTCAGAGTGCTCAGCACTTAGCTGGATGGAGCCCTATGGTCCTGTTACTATAGAGCAGCCAAGGACCTTCAACATGACAGGCTTAATCCATTTGAAAGAAAATAGGAAATGTAACAATAAGTAATGAAGAACTAAAAAAAAAAACAACACGTTTTTCTATTTTGTACCTGGCTTCTAATCTGTACATAGAGATCCAAATCTGCTCAAGCTATATTCTCATTTCCTAACACATAGAAAAATCACATTTTGGCCTCTGGGCTAAGACACAAAGGACAATCCCACCAGCCAACCATGTCTTTTCTTAACAGAATACCCTACAGTTAATATCTGAGGCTACAAGCGAATTATTCTCCAGCACGCTATATTTGTACCATCTGCCTGCCAAGTCCGCGCTATCAGCATTTAACTCCTGATTTTGTCAGTTCCAGGAGGAATAAAGAGCTTACTCAGTCTAAACCAGATCCCATTCTCTAGCAATTTAAAGACTCAGACTTTTCACTCTGAATGTGGGTATGGCCTTTTACAACAGACACAACATGAAAAAGGAACAGGCAACTCAGTCTCTCCTGCTGGCACATCTTCCTTGTACGTACCACACAAAGCGCATCTGAGCTTCTGCAGAAAAAGTCTCCACACACCGAGTTACACGATTCTTAAAAACAGACTGTAGTAAAACTGGATGTACTGTAGCATTTATCTAGAAGGGCAAAAACCTCAACCAGCCTCACGTTCGAGGAGCTTAACCTGTGCTAAAGGGTGAAGAAAAACAATCGGCATGAATTCCTGGTTACGGCTCAGAGCTAGAGTGAGAACCATGCCCAAATGTGAAGTGGGGTGGGAGAGTAGGCATCTTCATAAACCAACCATCACAATTTATAAAACATCGCAATTTTACTTGATGAGATGACATACTTGTCATTACATGATATTGTTCACTGATTTATACATGTAGCATTTCAAGTGGCTTTACAAGGCGTTGGGGGCGGGGGGGCAGACACATGTTTTTCCCCAAGCATCACTTCAGCAAAGCTGGAAGTCGGGGGCATCACCAGAAGTCACACCCGTTTTCCTGTGATAGTTCAGCAGAGATCTGCACGTTTGTACAGGTCCAGACGGAAGCAGTGACCTACCCGTGACAACCTACCAGTGACAAGGCACAGCACGGCGCATCGCTGGGCCTCCACAAACATTGTTATCATCAACACATATTAGCATACTGCAGAGTACTGCAGTACTTAAAGAATGATTAAATATTGCTGATATTCACAACTAATTAAAATTAAAAGCACTGCCATACCTTTACATTTTTTACTTCTTCACTGATTCTTTATTTTGATTAGAGTGAAAAAGGCAATTTTAAGGTACATTCTTCTCTGTCACTCTAGATTTCACTTAATTTATCACCATAGCACTTCATGAACAGAAATACTAAAGAATTTGAGCTCCGTATTTTAATTAATTTCATTTATTTTAATTTAACTTTTTACTTTGTATATTTATTTAAAACATTATTTACGCTTTTCTTGAGCCAATGCCAGCCTGCAGGGAAGCTTAGTTAAAAAAACAAACAAACGAACCCCCCCAACTTTGACATATATCAGAATGGAAATATGAAAATTGCCTCTTCTCATAAATTCTGATTAATGCCTTACCACATCAGGTAACTTTAATGTAGGTTTATAAATTCCACGCTGACTTGTTTTAGTCATTAAATCTCTCTGCTTTCAAGTAATTATTGGATTCTATTAGAAATAGATGAAAAAGGGAAACGGCACGGTATTTTTCTATGCCTTAATTATGGATTTCCAGCGGTTACCTGGGCACATACATCTCACATTGTGAAGGATCGCAGAGCTTTGAGAAACGGTCTCATTTAATTCAGATTGCTTCAGCTATCGCACACCTGGACTTTTTTGTGCAGCAGCTTTTTAACAATTCAGTCCATGGTACGCATGCAACGACATGGAGAAAGAAGCGCCACTGGTAAACTGGTGTTTTCTTCACCATCAGTGGTGCAGGATTAAGGATTAAGGTGTAAAGTGCAATCCGAGGATGAAGGAGTAAGAAAATTTTCACTTAACAGACCACATCAGAATTGGACTGGGGCACTCGCTAGTCTTCCAGATTTACTGTAGGTCTTTAAATGTCCCCAGAGCAGCACAACTTGAGTCCTACAACTCTTCCAACAATGCTGGTTATCCGTGATAAATAAGAGTTATTGGCTAACGGCACGACCTAAATCCACTCCAGAACACAGAGGGATATTTCAGGGAGTTAATTTGCTCTGTCTCTACCAGGAAAAAAAAAAAATAGCATTCTTCCATGGGCACAGCTTTATTTCCTCAATTAAAAACATTCTTGTCTGCAACAGACATGCCACATTAAGAAAGGTTAAAGTCAAAAGGACCCAATTTTGTCAGATTACAGCAGAATTAATTGATGTGTTTAATCAAAGAGATGTTACTTGGCAATGGCATAAAGCTCCTCTTCTCTGGGGACGGTACCGACCTCACTGGCAGACTGGGAGCTTTTAAATAAACACAAAGCAATAACAATAAGCGTCGGCTTCTGTCAGAGCCCATAGTTTATAAGAATTGTTTTGAGAGTCAAACTTCATTCAGTACCTCTCTTTCATTCTTACATATACTATTAATCTTCTCTTAGCATGAGAGAGAAAGCAGCAAGAACTCTATTGACAGGAACTGTAAAATCAAAAGTATGCTAAAAGCACACAGAAGAAAAACATACACAAAGTTTATTTACTTGTGTATGACAAAATCAGACTTTACAATATTGAACACAACCTCATGCTAGCTGTACAGAGAAAAAAAGCAGGGGGGAGCATACAAACACAGGTTTTTGCCAAATCTCATCCTTTGCTTTCACTTCTTCTTACAGAAAGCTTATGTCTTGCATTATTTCTGCCAATTTTTCTTTAAAATTGTAGTTTGTGTACTTGCAATGTCTATTTCTTTCACCACCAAATAAATAAGAAGTGATGATAAATAAAAAGATTCTTTATGCAATATGTGCATGCATGATCATTTTTAGTAGTATCTTCTATTTAAAAACCTGTGAAAAAAGATCATGCTCTGACCAAAAAAACCACCACCAACAACAAAAAAACCCAGAAAACCAAAAATCTTCATTTTCTTTGGCAGTACCTCACCAAGCAGAACTACTTGCTTAAAACCAGCCTTCACAGGTTTTTTTTTCCCCTCCCCTTTACATAAGAGTTTAATGGGCAACTGGGTATAAAAACCAGAATCTACGAGAGTATTTTTGAAGAGAATGGTAGAACATAGCACAGAGCATTTCAGTACAAATGGACTATTTGCCAAATAAGCAGTCAAGTTCATCGAGCAACGATTCCCATAATTATCTTGCTAATTTCCCGTGATGCTTTCCAGTTACACTGGAAAAGCAGCTACTGATATTCTAATTAGACTAATTTTAGGAGACTAAAGTTTCTCTGATCTTTATGCTTTTCTAGAATTGACTGAAATTTTCAGACCATACATTTCTTAAGAAAGAAATTGTGGTTCCTGAACCATACATAAATGCTCTCATTGATAAAACGGCCAACACCACCACTGCCGAGCAGATGAAATAAAGCTGGCTGCTTTAGGCTAGACATAGCCTTTGCACGCCAACCCAGTGTATCGGCCATTTAACCCCAGACAACTCCCCCAGTTGTCAGGAGCCCATCATTGCCCTTTCAGTTTGACAAATCTCGGCTTTTTTTCAGATTCCCCTTCAGCTGAGGAAACAAAACTCCCTCCTCCCTTCCACAAGTGTGTGAATTCCTACTTGGAAACTGCACACGTCGCCAATGCCAGGGCCCACCTAGGAAATCCTCCCACAAGGTCTCCTTCATCTTCTCCATCACTGTTTCGGTAAGGACAGATGGACTCCCAGGTATCCTACCCTGGACCAGGCTCTATAGCAGGGGGTAGAAATGAGGTTTCTTTTTAGAAATATCCACATGATCATTCTAAATCCAGCTCCCAAAGCTGCCTTCAGACAGCAAATGTATCTATAGGTAAATTCAGATTCCTGCTGTCTTGGAAGAACTTGATACAGAACAGTATAGAAGCAGCCACTAGGAAGTAAAGCTTTTTTTTTTTTTTTCTTTTAAAAAAAAAAAAAAAAAAAAAAAAAAAAAAAAAAAAAAAAAAACACTGATCTTTTGTCCATGACAGCATTGTGTTTCTTTAATTCAGTAGCATTATTATTTCAGAAGACAGATACAATATTCTTTCCTACAACATAAAATACAATCAGCAGAAACAAAAAATAGTATATTTGTTCATTAAAAGTAGTCTTGCAGTAATGGCAGCATACAACCCCTTTATCTGGGTACACTGCACAATGATGTTCAATCTGAGACGAGACAAATGCCTTATTTAATAAAATCTCATACTGTTACCATGTAACTTCAGAGCAGCAATTTTATGCCTTATCAATATGGAAATTTGATCCTACAACGACGTAAAATAATCTTTTTCCTCACATTTCCCTCCCAGCACATAAAACAGTTCAATGAGCTAGATGTTGCAGACCATATCTTCCAACTTTTTGGATAAAATTTCTCATGGCTTCCATTACATAGTCGATGTAAAAGTGATAACGGCAGCTTGTATGACAAACCATAGGCATCCTGGTAGGAGCAGAACAGTGCATTCTTACAGAGGCAGAGGAGTGCAAGATTGTACTGTTTGGTTGTTACCCTATTCTGGAACCTGTCAAGCTGAGAAGGTAACTCCAGCGCCTTCAAAAGCATCGAATTCCAGAGAACCATTACAACAACAGGTAGAAAGCTCACAAGATACAGCGATGCCCCGGGTAACGTTCTTTCGCCCAGGCACAGCTTTGCTAGATACCAAAATTAGCATGCCAATTCTGCTGGAGCTTGGCTTCTTCCTGCTCCATATGGATCGAGAGGGACAGGGAGAGAGGGGCAGGGCTGCCACTGCTGCTGGTTCCATATGGCCCAGCTGGACCGAGCTGGCTCTCAAGTTGGCTGTTTGATGGAAATCACGCGCCAGAGTTTCCCTTTTCAGAAGCATAATGTGCATCAGAACTGCCATACAGCTGCCAAGGTGGTTTCCAAGCGAAATTCTACCAAATTCTTCAGCTGCTAACGGGGACTCACTCTTTCTAGCTAATTATTTGCTCATTTCCAGTCTTGCTCTTCTCTGAAACTAATTATAAAACTTCTATGGTTTGTATGAACTGTAAAACTACTTCCAGAACTTCTGTGACTCCTACCAGAGCCAGAGTACTTTAAGAAGGATATAGAACATGGCAAGGAACCAGAATAGTCTCAAATACTGAAGAGCTTGAAAGAGCCAGCGGAGAGAGTCCTTGGGATTCAGCAGGAATTCCTCCTAAATCATTCAGGTAAGTCTGACACTAGCATATCCTCTGCTAGTGCGTATTTAATTCCTCCTTTTTTATTTTTTCATTTTCTTTTCCTCAAGGTTTTCAAAAGCCCAAAGAAAAATCTACCTTTGCTAATGCTGTTTATGAAGTCATCAACCAGTAATAAGATGAACTTACAGGCAGGGAATTAGCCTTTCGAGTCATTTCCAGTTGAAATAAAGTTAAGTTTCAGGAGGCATTACAACAAATCCCACCGAATGTGAATGCTTAGTCTGACTAATTCTGTGTCCTGTTAGGCAAACTGAAACATTTGCTCACAAGAGTCAAATTATCTATTTAATTTAGTCCTAATAGCAGTACAACAGATTAGAACCTTAAAATGCAGGCCACTGGCCTACCTACAGTGTAGGATCTAGCTAAGTGAAAATACTTAAAAGATGCCACTGACAAAATTTAAAAATCACGGCAGCTACAGCAAAAAGCAACTCCTTGAACTGTCAAAATAATGAGATTTTTAAGAACTTTACTCAGCCTGACACGAGCCTACCAGCAGACGTACACTCGAATAAACTGACACAGCGACTGAAAAAGCCTACAAGAAGCCACTTGCTAACACTTTTCTCCAGCTTCTTTGACACACACAGATCTTCTTAAAACAGCTTAATCTTGAATTTAAAAGGACAAAACATTCTTTTTCCTACCTGAGCCTCTCCGGCTCAGTGTACCCTCGCTCCGGCTACACTGACTTTGATTGTGACAGAAACAAGTTACTACCCACGTAGAAGTTATCTCTGTAAAAGCAGGTAATCTTAGTACCGGGATGGGGAAAAGAAGAAATAAAACGGTGTGCTTCGCCATTATGTGATTAAGTTACCTACTGTGCTCTAAAATCCTAATGGAGTTAAGCATCTCTACTTCATGATGAGACAAATGAGGTAGGGTCAGTCTTCAGGTCAGGAAGAACTGCCAATTTAGCTTTTCAATACGAGTACTGCTCTTTGTTTCTCTTAGAATTTAAAGTGAGATAAAAATCGTGGGTCAATGATCTCACTGTAATAGTTCCAAGACTTATGAGAGACATTCACACCACAGGAGCAGAGGAACGAGGAACTAACTGATGAAGACAGACAATTTAGTTGCATCGGTTACCTGAATTTTATTCTTCCAACAGCAGGCAAATACATCTTTTCTTCAAGGATTTCATTAAGTCTCTGGGCTGAGATAGACAAAAATATTACTATTTTGAGTAACAGGCACTGATGAAGACACTTTCTCTGTTCTTGCAGCATTTGTTATTGCATGTTCATTTTATCTTTGTTTTTTTTTTTTCTTTCCATTATTAATCATCTTTCTTCTGACTGCCTCTTTCACAAGGAGCTATCTTTTAGGCAGGCCAAGTTCTTAAAACACATCTCAACATTTTGGTATGCTTTTTGATACCAATTCCAGCACGTCAAGACCGTGTTCTTGAGATGACTATTTAAATTCATGCCACCAAGGAAACAACCTTGGTTCCTTAACTTACCTTTAATACAAGCTTTGTCTTAACAATAACAAAAAACAATAAAATTCTATGCTGTATTTAATTTCCTTGAAATTAAACGTATTAAACATACAGAAATCACATTATTCTGATCAATTTATAATTTGAAGAGCTCTGCATGTCTCTTGCCTGGCAATCAAACTCTCCGCATGACTGGAGTGGCTTGGACATATCTTATAGGAAACAGCCATTACGCACTCCGTCCCGACAGTCATTCTGACTTCTAGCCTTGACTACAGCCACCTCCATCCTCTTAGCCTGAGAAAATACTTGGTTTTTAAAGTCATTAAATGTTGTGTCCAAAAAGTTACAGCGTTTGATTTACTGAAGGGTGTCAGGTTTTTTAGCAGGAGTGTGGGGATAGTATGACTGCTTGTTCTGGAGCAGGAGTCTCAGATGTACATCTAGGTTGAATTCACAAAGTGAAAAGAAAAGAGACATACAAAACAGGTATACAGAATTCTGATAATGAAAATTATCAGCAAGCTTAGAGTACGAAGTTTAAAGAAAAAAAAAAATATAGGGAACAAACTGCATGAGTAAAATTTAAGCTTTATTTGTTATCAGAAATTAAATGTTATTTTTCAGTGAGACACCTTCTGTATTTGCAATGCAAGCCTGAAATAATCATCATCAGTGAGCTATTGGCTATGATATGAATCACAGTTAAACTTATTTACTAAGGCACACAAAACCAGCAGGAGTTATTTCAGATCACTGTGCTGGCTGAGTACACACACCACCGGCTCGTTTCTACCCACACATTTGCACAGAAGCATTTCCACGCACAGAGCGGAGCTCAGTCAACTGGAGAGACGTCTGGTGGTTTCCATCCCAACATACGTTTCCCTCCAGACAAAGAAGGACCCGGTCATGACTCGGTAGCTGGAGTCACATACTGCCTCAGACAATCCCTAAATCCTGGGCACTACTGGTGAAGTTATTAGAATGACTCTGAGTTTATTTTGGAAAGCTGAATAATTATCCATGTTACAGCACCCGGGTTTGATTTTTTTTCTACTGGAATACAAATAACTC
>WHYT01017407.1:591461-614484 GCA_009806455.1 Tetrax tetrax | reverse complement strand
TATATATATGCTCCGTACAATTACAGTACCTAAATGTGTCTTCAGTGCTTGATCTATTAAAACTGTCAGAAAAAGTGGAAAGCGTTAACATCCCCATTAACGAAATAGAGACTTGAGGTCAAGAGACAACTCCATGATTTGTTTATGCTCCCAAGTCAAGGTTTGTGGCACAGCCAGGAATTTAGGCCAGCTCTTTTAAGTACCAGTCCAGAACTAACTGTTCTTGTCAAAAATGTAGCAAAAGAAGTGTTTAATTTTTTATTTTTTTTTTACCAAGGCTATAGTAAATTCTCATTCTGCTTAAAATACTTACATTATGAATGCTGAATCAATCAATTGCAAGGAAGATGCTCTTTTTAAAAAGATCTAATGATGTGGCATATTCAGGAAAAAAAATGAATCTGCATCTTCATAAGAGAGACAAAGACAGGAGTTGCTTTGATGAAAACTCCTCCACTGAAAACACAGTACTAATCAGGCCTAAGAATACAGAAATACCGAACATGTTCTTTTGCAGAAGTTAGGTGAGAACTATAAATAAATATGGTCCAAGTAACAAAGAGTAAGAGCTTTGGAAGAGACAGTTAATTTGTATGGCTTTGATGAGAAATTTATCAGCAGAGCAGGTAATAATTCTCTTCCACTCTAAAGGTATTTGTTTGCAGACTGTCAGATGAAGGTGGACTTCAGATACGAATATGGCTTTGATGGTTTATTTTTTATTAGTATTTCTCTCTGAAAAATATACTTTTCTGCTGGGGAAAGACTGCTGATTTCAGCAGTTTGAGAAAAAAAAAAAAGATAATTAAAAGGAAATGAATCTATTAAATGTTTCAAAACCAACTCAGATTGTTTGCATGTTTGTGCTGTGAACTGAAGTATCACATAGCCTAAATCTGTGGAGACTCATTTGTAATGAAATATCGCAGATACAAATTAAACAAATAAAAGCCTGAAAACATTCCTTTCAGTTGAAGAAAGCTAAAAGCTGTAATACTCAAGATTGGTAGCCACCGATTTAAATGCCACATTAAAAGAACTATTAGGATTAGAAAGGACTTTTTTGTTTTGTATCTGAAAGACAGCAAGACAAAATTTGGTAGATGAACAGGGCGAATGTGTAAGAGAGAAACATAGAACCATTTTGAACGCTTTGAAATGTCTAAGGGATATTAATAATTCCTGGTTTGGGATAAATACCAAATAGCTAAGGATAACCCTTCAATGCTAGCACGTAAGAAATGAAAAATTATTAGTTATTTAAAAATTATCTCTACAGGGTCACTGCTACCTGGTGATATATAATGGGCAAATACCTTCATGACGGTATCAGCAACAGCTTCTTGAGACAGGTGGTATTTTAGAGACTTATCACTGCCCTTCAGCTAATAATAATCACGGAGGTAAACTGAGCTATGTTGTGTGCCATGAAAGTTGCCATAAAAATATTTCAGAATCAGACTTTGATTATGTTTCCATAAACCTTTATATGCTGTCTTTCAATCTATCAAGACAAATAAACTCATCTAAAAATTCCGTTATTCTCATTTTTAAAGAATTAAGCTATTGTCCTTTTGCTGGACTCACAATCCCTGTAACCAAGGCTGAGGCAGCAAGCCTTTCTCTAGCATGTATTTTCTACTCTAGTATGAACAACTTGGTCTTAACATCTACCTTCCAATCAATTTTCTGCTCACGTTACTGCTAATTAGGCCCGAAACGTCTATATTTCTCTTTGAGTGTTATTAGAGGCAGTTCCTATCAGTTGTGATTGTACATCTAGACGTATAGAGTTGACGTACAGAGATGCATGCAGATGTATGGCCATAATGAGAACGCTTTGATTGGATTCCCTTTTAAAATGCATTATTTTGATTTAGTTTGATTATTTAAAATCTTCAATCAGATTAGCTGAATGCTTGAGCTTACGAGATTTTGGAAAGAATTAATAAATCCCCAAATTCATCCATGCAAATCAGCCTACCATCTCTTACTTCTATAAACACGTGACAGCTCTCACACCTACACTGAATTACTACTCTCTCCTGCACTTGGGGTTCATGGTACACCCGCGTACGCCATCCTTTCGTACATATTCATGGCAGCCGTTACGCGGCACGTCAGGCTCCACACATGCCAAAGGGCAAGCGGCTGCCTCCACGTGGTTCTGATGCGGGCGCTTTGATGACGTTACCCCGCAGCGCGGTCAGGAGCAACTTTCTGTGGAGCATAAAGGGAAACTCACCAGTTTAGATTTCAGTCCCTTATGACTGCACTGCTGCAGAATTAATATGGATATCATGGAAGCTGTTCAAGAAGTGATGATGGATCTACCTGCAGAGCTCTGCCCAGACACTACATTTTGGGAAAAATGTCCTGCTTTTTCCTCTTTAAAGCATACTGGCAGTACGACTCCACTGTACAGGGAGTGATTAGTGATTTCTTGAGTATTCACTTTTGACAGTTTGAAGGAAATTTGTAAGATGGTCAAATCTTGATGGTTACCAAGCACAAGGACCTATAAAGCTGCTTCCACTTGTACACTCAACCATCCCCCCCACCTCCCAAAACCAAGCCCCAGCCCCGCCAAGTTAGCGACCAGTTTTTTAAAAAAAATCTTGCCTACAGCAGTTAAAAAAGCTAACACAGGTTATGTGAATTGGAGGAAAAGGATGAATTTCAAGATGAAGTACTTGGGACAAAATCTTTTAAAGTGAAGATAGAAAATATTTCCTATGGCCAATTTTAAAGATACTGTGACATTCATACCTTGTAATCTCCCAAAGGGAGGACAGAAACACCGTCAAGGAGCAACGCCAACGGGAAGGAGCTTGTGTAGAATGTGAATTATACACATTTTGATTTGGGTCTGTTAAAAGCATATGTTCTTGATTTAGTTTAATAATTTTAAAAAACTATAGTCTAAACTGACGGATAAGAAAAAAAAAAAATCTTCAGAAGTGAAAAGTTACAATCCACCTTCACAAAATGGAATCGGACATGAAATTAGTTTAATGATCAGTTGTTTAAAGTTGTATTTTAAAACCACTTGCAGTTTTAGAATTCTTTTCAAGTGCAAGTACTAAGAATAATTTGGTTCTGTTCTACTTTGACAGACAATTCATATAATTCACTCCTTGAAAGTACTTAGGTAAAGTAAAAATCTTTGATAACATACTAAGCTTCCTTAAAAAAAGTTTTATAGAATGGGTTACCTGAGATCTCAAATAAACAAGTAACAAAAATATGATTCTTCAGCAAGTTCTCCCGAGCCTCCCAATCAATCAACATCTGGCAGTATTTCTTAGCTTTCCCTATGAAAAGCCATGTACAGATTGCAAAAGTGTCAGTTGCTCTGATAAATCTCACTGGGTTAACGAGGCTGATTATTTCCTCTCTACAGGTGAGGAGAATACCGGTAACAGAGGCAGTGATCTGTTATTAGCGCATTCCAACAAGTGCTTTTATTTTCTGACAGAACTCGTCTATACATTTCATGGGATTCACACAGACGTAACGGAACCAGTAACTTCACTGTGCTAAGTGTCTGCCGCTAAAGGTTTTGGCAATTATTTAATTATATTATTTTTATCTCCCATTTGTGCTATTAAAAAACATACCCATGCTTCGTTGAGTACTGTGTCAAGAATGCAATAGAGAAAGACAAGAAATCGGTAGCCTAAGCTGAGGGACATCTGCTGCAATGAAATTGCTCTGACTTAGGCTTCTTTAGAAGTCAAATGAGAAAAAAAAAATATCTGAACAAATTGTATTTGCAGAGTTGAAATGTTTCAGCAGGTCTCAAAACACTAGAAGTAGTAATTTAACCTTTCACCCCAAGTCAAAATGACTGAATCACACACATCGGTGCTATTAATCTGTGTCAAAATATACTCCAGTATATTCAGGGCAATAAATATTAGGCAGAAGTATGAACTACAAGATATCAAAATATATAATGCTGAATAATGAAAAATAGAGGTGCTAGGCAGAAATAAAACAAATGTAACTTGTGGACAGAATATTTTGATGCCAGACAGATTATTAAGAGACTGAATCCCAAAAGAAAAGGACATTATAGAGAAATATAACCACTATTTCATCACTTGGAAAAGAAAATTAAGAGTTCTATGTGTTAGAATGGAAATTTAACTCCTGAAACTCTGGTCCCACAGGGATCATTATCTGTGCAAACACTAGTTACAGAAGCACTTATACATGTTGTCATGGTTTAACCCCAGCTTGCAACTAAGCCCCACACAGCCACTCACTCACTCCCCTCACAGCAGGATGGGGAGAGAGCTGGAAGAGTACAAGTGAGAAAAACTCACAGGCTGAGACAAAACCAGTTTGATAGATAAAGCAAAACCACACATGCAAGCAAAGCAAAATAAGAAAAAAAACACTGTGTAGGCACTTCTCAGCAGTAATGAAAACACCCCTCTATTATCAACATTGCTGCCAGCACAAATCCAAAACATAACCCCATACCAGCTACTATCAAGAAAATTAACTTTATCCCAGTCAAAACCAGCACACATCCACGTTTTAATTCCTTACTACAGCAAGCCAATTCAGCCGCTCTAGCAAAGCTTCTCCTGAGGAATTCCCAGTGACACAACTGCCTCCTGGAGAAATGCCGCTGCCTGATGCGGGACAGCATTCACCACTACATGCACTGTTTGTGCAGCCACGTACTCCTGGTATACAAAGGGCGTGGAACCCTTCAGGATGTGCATCGAGCTGTTAAGGAGCTCTCAAA
Organism: Tetrax tetrax; assembly: GCA_009806455.1. Taxonomy (NCBI): domain Eukaryota; kingdom Metazoa; phylum Chordata; class Aves; order Otidiformes; family Otididae; genus Tetrax; species Tetrax tetrax. Next base: position 609,722 of record WHYT01017407.1, on the reverse strand, counting down.
AATTCACCCATAGTATAGTTACAGAGCATAACAATTACTGTACAATGAATCATAGTTAAAAACATGCTTACCTCACCATCTCCCCAGGTTTACCAGTGCCTGCCACAACCTTCAATCACAGACAACCCTTTCCTTACAGCTGCACCTCCCCCTGAGGAGCCATCTCCTGAGCCATCTTACAACCAGTAGCCTTCCGCCCAGCTGAAGCCCACAAGCAATCAGCTCCTGAGCAGTACCTCAAGGTTTTGAGAAATGAAGTGTCAGTAGCACCTGTTGGGCATCAACCACCTACAGCAACTTCTCAGATGGTTATAGGTTCCTCTGGGTGATCCAGAAACAGTAAGATCATGTTTTGAAAGAGAGAGCAGGGAAGAGATACAAGAAGCCTGGGGAGCCTCGGATCCTTTTGTCAGTACACAGATCAACAGCCAAGCTGAAGCTGCTGAAGCTCTAGACTAAGGATAGTGAAGACTAATGCCTCTGTTTATGTGGCTTATTTGGACAAATCTTAAGTCCCAAATGGGCATTACTTGTTTCTCTGTTTCCTCTGGAGTACAGCCCAAAAGAACTAGTTTCCAGATTTACATTTTTCCTCAAGGTTGTGTACCTTGCTCTTGGCCAAGAAGACAGCTTGAATTTACACGTACTCTAAATAAACATTAGCTTCAGAGAGCCCCAGAAAGAATTACAGATACCAGCTCATCTCACAGAACCATGAAGGAGGCTTTGTGCATCCAGAAATCACCGTCTCACTGCAGGTTATCCCACTTCTGGAGTGTCTGCGCAGGAACAGCGAAATGAGAGATATTTAACAACAAAAAGACACTTAGGAACTGAATGAGAAAAGGACCAAAATGATAAGCAAACGATTAAGACACCAAACTCCCTGATCTGATACCACATCACATCTTCTGTCAAATATGTACACACACACTTAATGTCTTTTAAATTCTGGCAATATTTTTTTCATGCAAAAGTTTACATGTAAATTATGTGCAAGGGATAGCACATAACTATATGTTCCACTTATCTACAAAATACTTATCTTAATTAATTTTATCAGAAATTAGCTTCAGCATCATCAGTGTGCAGAAAAAGGAACATGAAAACTGAGTTTTGCTGCCTGGCACACCCCTGAGATTCCTACGCTGCTGCGGCTCTAGGTATCCAAGCATCATCTGAAAGAGCTGAGGCTGTTTGACGAGTAAGGAGGGATTCGAAGTCATCAGAGATGCTGAACAATTAAAGCCCTAGGAGCTGGTTTTGGAAAGGGTTCTTTTTGATGTTTTCTGCCCATCTTATAGGGAAACTACCTTTGATAATCTGGATGACTGGCTCAGAACATTACAAAATCAAAGTTAGTTCCCACAACATCAAACTTTAATTTAGACAGAAATGCCTCCCTCAGAGTTAAAATGCTCTTAATACATGGTTAGCCTTAATCTTGCATGTTCCCCTGATCCAACATAATATTTCATTCTGACCTTTCACTGAGAGTTAAAAATAAACGATGACAATTACAATTATGTACTACTGAAGATAAAAGTAGCCTCAAAGTCTACTTTACACTAGAAACATTCCACCCATTTTGGCCAGTTTGCCTTCTGCAAGGTGAAAGGAAGGAAAGATGAAAAGCTAGGATTGCAAACGGAAAACATTTTCAGTGACAAACTGTCAGCTTTTTAAATATACCACCTGTGCATGCACATATTTTTATAATGAAAGAGACAACACGCTTCTAAAACATGCTTTCATTGTTTCTTCTCTGAGGAAGGCAAATATAGTTAATGTTCTGCTTTGATGGGTCCTAAAGGGGAGACTTTTCTTAATTTTGCCATTGAAACACAGCCTAATTATGTTACTACAGAAATCTACATTATCTACATACTGTATATATACAATTATACATAATGTATAGATACAGTTATGGAGAGAGAGGAAAATGTAATGACCGACAGACCTGACAACAGGAGACAAAAAATCTGAGAACTAATCTATACTGGAACCTGAATATTGAAGTTCAGATGGATGCATCTGCAATCAGAAGGATGCTGCTTCAAAATACTTTTCTACCTTTGTTAAAGAGCTTTCTAGCTATGTGTTTGTTGTTTTGTTGTTGTTGGTTTGTTTTTTTTTAAATTGACTTTCAGTTTTAAAGAAGCAGAAATCCCCAAGCCCCTTGATACACCATGGGAGGGTGAGGAGGATCACTACAGCCTTGCTGTTTGTGCTAATAAGAGAGTAACTCAATTTACTTGAGTACTGATCAATGCTAAACAATCAGAGAAGTTCATGTATTATGTATTTCAAAAAAACCTGTGCTTTTTAGCGGAATGTCACAAGGTTAAACTACTGGTAGACACTGGTTCCCTCGAGCCCAATTTCTGCTACACTGCTTCCTACCCACATAACGAAGAAACAACGGCAAAAGAAAGCATTGTTAGGAACACATAACAAACTGCTCTCATAAACTTCAACCTTCAAAAGTCATTATATTTTACAGTTTGATGCAGCAGACGATTATTGGGCCTCCATTTGGCTGGCTACATCAAGCAACGTACACTATTTTTTACCATGTCTCAGTAATTATTGATAGAACGATTGTCGTGGCTCGCACCGTTAATACCAGTGCATTAGCAATTGAAACAGTTTGTTACACACTTCCTGGCAGGTATACTGCACTGCTATAAAAGCTGCCTCTACTTATCATATCGTTAACAATTACTTGAGGAAATATCCAAAATATAAAACTTTCGAGTTATCTCTTCTTCCTGCCACTGACTGTTTTCTGTGGTTGATTTAATTGTTTTACACTAAATCGTACTACAAATACCAAATATTTCTTTCCAGTTCACAGCAATTCATAATAAAGCTTTCTTCGATTTTTAAATCAAACGAGACCGTTTCATACTCATAACTAAAAGACAAAATACTTCTGCTTCTTTATGCAATATTCTGCTGACGGGTACCTGTGAGAGCTGTTACTCTTAAACGATAACTCAAATACCAGGGAGTAATGATAATAGAATTCCGTTGGTAAAAACAGAGACAAGACTTATTTATTTAATGTTATAATGTTACATGGAGGATCTCATTCACATGCTAATGAACAGCTCCTCCTGAAGTCACAGCACAACTATGACGTGTTAACTGTAGTACTTCAAACTCATTTCTATTTAGTTTTGACCCCACAACATTCACAAATACAGACTGCAACAAGGTGCCCAGTGTTTGTGGAATCAGCACTCTCGGAAATATTTAAAAACTACTGGAAAAAAAGCAACACCAAAGTTTGCCCACCTTGAATGGGGTTTGGACAAGAAGATATCAAAGGATTCTGCAGGGCCTAGATCATTCCATGATTCTTTGATGATAACCAGCAAAACTAGGTTCCTAAACTCTCCACACCCAATCCTATATTTCATGTGAGCAAATGAATGGAAAACAGTTTAAGCTGTACAGCAGCTCTATATGGGATCAGACTCTGAGAATTCACAAAGAAAATTACAAATGCTAACAATGGCTTTTAGAACCGAGAGAGATGGAGAACGTACGATACCATGAAACACTTATCGAGATGTTCAGAGGCATTAATGCCACTATTTATATATCAACATATATTGCAAAGGTTACTTAACATCTCCTTAGATTAGTATGTTGTTCAGAATCAAATTAAAATTTATGACTGGAATTTTGAATAATTTATAGGTATCACATGCTCGGATACTTCAGAGTTTCAATTCAGTGGAATGAATATGAACATCTAGATCAAATACATAATATATAGATATGGAATTAACTGCATACAGAAAGAAAGGCAAGTTAGAGAGCCAGATGAAAAGGAAAAGAGGGTGCACGTTCCGCTGAACATAGCCACTTTTTGTGAGGCAAAGAGAAGCCCTGCGAGAAATGGGTCACAAGCAAAGAATAACACAATGATCACAAAATACGTCATCCTTCTGTTCTGAAATGTGTAAGCACGCAAAACTCCATGAGGAGTGCAAAGGGCAGGAGAATGGTCCTGTCCTGGCAGGGAACATCCCAAATGCCGCGGGTCAGTCAACGCTCTTGGTCTCCAATCAACGTTCTGCTACAGCTGGACCCTCCCCGCCAGCCCCTGCCTGCCTCAGCCCCTCCAACCGCAGTCTGAAGTCCATTGCTAAATTAATCTGGTAGAATATAACTGACTCATTATCTTTATTAGAGAGCATTAATTAAAAGCAGTATTAGAACCATTATGATATTGGTATCCCAGAGTAATTTTTGAAGGTAAGTTCAATCTGACACAATGAAAACGGAGCCCTTTTAACAGGCAATTATCAAGTTAAAACTGCAAACCCTTAGGAAAACCAGTATCATCTGCTACACGCTTTAACACTACAACTTCCCATGGCCTTTAGGACTTTTACATATGTAATTCCACATTTTTACTAATAACCATTAGCATATATTTACTGTAGCTGTATTCTGGATTTTGTTTATCGGCAGTGATCTGTGTTGGTAACTGCCAAACTCAGCATAATGACACGTTTGTAAAAAGATGGTATGCACGCTCTCATAGACAAGACCCAGGGAAAAAGTATTGATTTCTAGGATGGAAGTCTCAATAATCTTCATAATAATTAAAATCTTATACAAGTGGGTAATTAGATGAGTTGGATCTCTCTCCAGTACTTGCTTGCATACCCATTGAAATTGCTGGGAAAGGAATCAGAACCCCAGTCCTTCTGTTTTAACATTTTACTTTCTAAAAACCCAGCCTTAACTTCAAGGTTCAGGGTCACTATTTAAATCAAGGCTTAAATATGCAGATTTTCTCTTCTTCCAAGTGAGTTTTTTTTGAAAAAAATAAACATCCTTTACTTCCCCTAGATCAGGTTAACATATTTCCAAGGATACATTACTTTTGCAGATGGCTTGAATTAGAGAACTGCTACAGTTATCATTATGCAGCTATTCAAACAGAAAATTTTTAGAACTTGGCAAAAAGAAGAAAAATAATTTGTCTCATATATGCCGTCCAGACTCAGTGCAGGCAGGCAGGAAAAATGTAAAAATCATAATACTAAAAATAATCACCCAGAAGAATGCTTGAAAAATTGGAAATTGTAAGTATGTCTGACTTAAAGATATGAAATTAATATATCCAAGGTAGGGAAGAACAGCATAGCAGTATGATTATTTACACAGAAAAAAATACAAAGTCTGAATGACACACAGGAAAGAAATAATGCTGTATAAAATTTAAGATCTAGAGGTGCAAAAAAAGGGTTTTTTTTCCTTTCCCTTTTTTTTTTTTCTGCTGTTTCTTAGACTGTGCTGAAAACAGATTCACATCAAACCATACCAAGTGTGTGGAATTGATTTCTAAGTGTTTATGGATGCAACCATAAGTCATCACAAAAACTGGAAGAAAAAATGCCACTGAAATAGCTAATGGCTACAAAAATCCAATTTCTCTCCTGTTAAATTTCATTGTGGGAAATAAGAGAACTTCATGAACTGATACACTAACTCATGTGCCCGGGGGACCTTGACTCTAATCCTTCTTTGGGAGTTAGCTAGTCGTGAAAAGGTGTTTAAAAATCTTCATCTAGCTCATACAAATAATTGACAAAATCACACAAGCAGTCTATAATCAGAATTTGAAAAAAAAAAAAAAAGTTGCCAGTCAGGACAGAAATGAGATTAATTTACAGATAAAAACAGAGAGACTTTTGCAACTCTTCCAAAGGTTTTTAATCTCAATATTTTATCAGAGCCATTTACTTTAATGCATTATATTTTCCTTTGGGCTGCAGGCAAACAGAAAAACAAAACAAAAAGCAATTTAAGCACAGAATCACAGAATCATAGAATTCTCGAAAATAACCAGACCAATGCGAGAGAGCTAGGTCAAACCTAATCTGTTTTAAAAATCATAGCAATGTGCAAATGACTCAAAGAAAATGGTCTGTTTTTAATATAACGGCGTCCTGTCTGCAGAATATGATAATACGGGATAGACTTGAAATTAATCTTAGAATACTTCATTTACTGATTCTGCCATAAAAAGTAACTGCAACAATTAGCAATTTAATACATTTTGATTCAGGAGCAACGAAGAAAGGTCTTGTTCATATTTGATAAGAGTATAAAGCAGATCCGAGGCAATGTAATTAACCAGTTATACTTCTTATTAGATTAAAGTTGTCTTTTCAGTCAGAACTGATATTTAAAACTCGCTATCTGAAATAACAGTTTATCTGTTTTCACCACATTGCTGTATTACAGAATGCTGAGTTAATAGTGTGGGTTTCTTAGAAAAACAACAAAACAAATAAATAATCATGCAATGGTACCCTTTTCTCAAGCTTCCCACAACAGGATTTTATACATATATATAATTATTTGTGGATATATGAATACACATGCTGAAGTCTGGACACAAACACGATACAAACATGTGGCAAGCTGGTTTCTAGAATTATTTGTGGGACTACTCTTGGCAAAGAATGGCTGAAAAAATCAAAATATGAATCTGCACTAACCTTTCACTAAAGAAGTTTTATTCTACAAGACAAAACATTCACAAATAGCTTAACCACCATTTCGAACCCTTTTTCCTATGTTTTTTGTTACACAGCTATGGCTAGACAATTATTTAAAATGCAGCCCTGAATACAATAAAAGTAAAGGAAAGACTCCCAAAGCATACAGAGTGATGCTTCTTCCTTCTAAGAATATGCACAATGGTATTCTGTTTACATTTATTTCATTTCTGAAAGGCGTAATAGATTATTCCTCCTACGAGTTCTGAGAATTGGTGTCTCCACAGATGGAAAGGCGATAAGACAAAAAGTGATTTACCTTGACCTTTCTAAATGGTTTTCTGGAGCTTTTGTTTTGTTGTGGGGGTTTTTTTTAAGTTTTAAAGGCATTAGAACTAAAAATAGAGCACGAATTATACTCAAAATACTAAGAACTGGCAATTTTCTCCCAGTATTATTTTTAAAAAACAAAACTTGCTGCCTTTTTCATTTTGAAGCTGAGCAATACATGAGTTGATAGTTTGGTTGCTTTGTTTGGATATAGTATTGATTTCAGTCTTCAAACGCCAATACAAACAAATTTGCACCCCAATTAGCTTTCATTAATCAGTTTGTTTCCTGGGGCTATATACTACCACACAGCAGACTCTGGCTGAACTACTAACTGAAAGCAGCAACACGCAACTGTAACCAATTAATTTGAAGGGGGGAAAAAAAGGGAAAACAAAGCAATGTTATAACCTTAGCTTTCCACTGATTTCTCCTGTGTGCCAAGCAGAATCTGGTTCTGATTTTTAAGCTGACAATTTTCCTATTAAAGAGATCAATACAGAGAACAACAGAAAAGAAACAATAAAACACACACAACTGCGATATATTCTGCAAATATACCCTTTAAGTAAACATTCTGACTTGAGTGGAGTACACCACTTTTTTTATTGGATGAAAATATCTATTCTTGATCACCTTGATTACTAGTTAAAAGGAGAAAGGGGCAGATATGCCTGCTATTTGAACGGTGAGAAGCCACAGCAAAGACCACGTGGCCATCAGGAGATCTTGGGTGGCCCAAGATGCCTGATCTAGTAGGGCAAGGCGGGGCCAGCTGCTCCTAAATCTCAGGTAATTATCTTAAGACCTTCTTCTTTTTCTTCCGCCTTCCCTTCTCTTCCCTTGAGCTACAACAATAAAAACTTTTAAATGCATATGCAAATAAATAATTTAACTAAATCACTTTGATCACTAGAAACTGTTAGTTAACATTAGAATGTTTCAGCTGAGAGAGATTCAGAGAGATTAATTTGTCTTCCACTGTGCACAACAGCTATTCAAAATCCTCTAAAGACCAGGCTGTGTTGTAATGACGCATATTTACAGCTTTCTTTATATTTTATTTAGCAAGTAAATACTCTGGCATTTTCAAACTGAAGGAATCTTATTTGTTTTCACGGAATACATCTTCCCAAACACCAGCGCGTGCAGAGAACGCCACTCCATTTACAATGCACTCTGTTCACAAGCCAAAAAGCACTCGGGAAATCTTGCCCTGGGTCTCCAGATCTTCATTTCATAATCTAGTGTGCACAGATATTAAATTTCCTACCCAACCATACCCCTAGGTTTGGAAGAACATCACAATACCTTGCTGATTGCAGCTATTAGTGCTTTTTGCTTTCTAGAGACCCATCCCAGTTAAAACTGCTCACTAGATGACATTTCTTCCACACCTCAAAACCACATCACCAAATGGTCTGTGAAATTTCTAGGGGGCTACAGACCATTACTCTTTAACTACCGCCGAGAAAAGCCTCAAGGAGAGCTGAATATTTATTCAGATTTCAGTATCCTCATTTACAGATGACACTTTTTGGTGGACAGCTTGATGTTGACCAAGAAAACTTTACACTTCAACACAAACTTCCTCAAAAGCAAACTGAAAATAGAAGCACTTTATGCACCATGCAAACCAGACATTACTGTTTCACATAGCTACAAGAAGAAACGACAGAGAAACCACACTTAACCTATCAAACTAAGATTACATCTCAAAGGCCTCTCTCCTCCGGTACCCAGCCAACTTGCTTCAGATGCCTTCCTGACCAAACCTCCTCGGGGACTATCTTCCTCAGGTTTTTTTAGTCAGAGAAGCCCATTTGAAAGGGGAGCCTGGTAGCTTTTAGAGTTAATCTCTGGTCTGAGTTTTTCAAGGAGCTGAGCAGATTTAACACATTCCTCCCCCTCACACTTGTTCTCACATCCCGAACATGTTTATTTTTAATGGATGTAAGAAATATTTATGAAATGTATCCAAATAAACGAAAGACGTTGATTACTTTATTCCTTTTTTTGAGATGCAAATATTGTTTTCCCCGATCAGGCATGCTCTCTGTATCTGACTGACCAGAGAGCCGGTGATCTGCTGGCCCCGTGAGCAGTTACGCTTTGAAGCTCTTCTCCCTTACTCATCCGGTAATCAAAGACCTGCAGGTAGACACATTCTGCAACAAACTGATAGTGGAAAGTGTTTGTATCCACTGAACTTTTATTTTTCATCAACCTGCACATACTGTCCTTTAGATAACCTCCAAATAAGATTAAATACATGTTACGCCACGTGTCTTTTCATTGAAACGAGATATAGAGATAATAAGCCACTTTCAAGTGACAGTAGTTTTGGAATTTAAATCTCTTCAAGGAATATTGCAGTATCATCAAAAAGTCTTCTGTGTAGAGGCACACTTTCATGTCTTTGAAGACATCAAATATCATCAACTGGGAGATGTAACTCTCTGCATCCCTTCCAGAATTGAAATCTCCCAGAACACAACGTAAAAAGGTAGCAGTGGATTTAGGCCAACTATGTACACTCATGTTATCCCAGTCTTTCATATGAATTCTTTATATTGAAAAGTAGGATTAATTGCGTGACGTTTGGATTTTTAGTAGGTCAGTGCAGAATTACACATTTTATAAAGATTTACCAGAAGCAAGTTTTTAAAACTCCTTGTGAAGATCACTGTATGCAGCTGAATACCTGGACTAAAATACGAGGGATAAAGCATTTTAGCACTGTTCTTATGGAATATTTCATTACTTGTTTCATGACAATGATGAGCAGCCTCATGGATCAAACAGGCCGTGGTACACCACCGCTAGCAGTCAAGTAGTAATTGAGAAAGAAGAGAGTATTCTACAAACTCCCAGCTTTCTATTTCAGTCTTAAAGAAACTCCCAAGTTTTTATTCCCCCAGGCCGTAATTACTAGTAAGTGGAAGAAGCTCATGAATTGAAGATATAACAATTGTGATTTTCATAATTAAGGATAAAATTTTAAACATGGTTCAGATTTAGAGGAAGAAGAAAATTAAGGTTAGACTAAAAAGATTTCAGAGCTTTCATAATCCTTATACCAATGTTGTATTGAAGTTTTGCCATTCACTTTAGAGGATAAAAAACACATTTATAAGAGCTATAATATTTAAAAATTAAAGCCGTAAGAAAAGCCAAGTTGAAAAGCTATTTTCTAACACATTTCTAGTCAGCAGACCTAGCAAGTATGCTTTTGTATACCGGATGGCATCAAAAGAGGTGCCATGATTCGGAAGATTGTTTAAAAACACTGCCTTTTCAAAACTGAAGGACATAAATCGTGCTCATAATATGAACTGAAGGAAAGAAAATCCCCAATATGCCCATCTTTGTTCTCAGGAGATCAACTGAACTGCAACTCTGCTTCTCCCCAGCTTGTCACAGAACAGCAAGATGAAGCATGTCCGTAAACGCTGGTGACAGCAGCAGGTAGGAGCAAGGCGGCAGGAAGGCTATTAAGTACGAAACTTCCAAACTCAGAGTGCTAATTCTCACCTGGTTCAAACCGGTTATAGTTTTACTCAGATCAGCGACGTTAACCCTTCGTGCTACCTGAAGGTTTGGCCGGAAGAGTGGAAGCAATTGCCTTGCTGCACGGACAACTTTGTTGGCGTGTGGAATACAGAACTGGTAACGGCGCAGGCTGGGGGGCCGAATTCAGGCCCTGCCTCCGCGTCGGGAGAGACCCCGCAGGAGAAAGGAGGCACGGGGTGACCTCCCAGCACCATTACCCACTGCAGCAAGCCGCTGTCGAAGGAGGGATCCCGCATCTTTCCCTTGCATGGGAACTACGGCGGTTAAAGAGCAGAGAGAGTCGCCTCAGCGACCGGAGCTAAGGAAGCGGCGTTTCTCATTTGGTTTGTCTCCTCTTCCCTTTCTGAGCACACGTGGGATCCCCCTGACCGCTAAGAGATCGCTGCATCCTCGAGTGTGCAGTCCGACGCAGAGCACGCGGGCGAGTCCGCGCTTTCACCAGCACTTCAGGGTGCCATCAACCAGCTGAAAGCTCATCAGGAGAGTGTGAGCCTAGAAACAACGCGCTAGCCACATCAAATGGCGTCATCTTAAACAACTTCTGTTCTTACTGTAAGCTCTCCTGCTGGGTCTCACATTCCTAGAAGTACACAAAGGAATGTAACGCGCCCCATCGTTCTTAACTTGCACCAACTACCAACAAGAACACCTACTAGAGCTGCCAGAGCTGAACATCGTTCTAAATAATATTTTTCCTTAAAATAGTACCATATACGTTTAATTATCGGAAGGAATTTTTAAGGTAAGCAAAACTACTGCTACATGCTCCTTGAAAGGTAATTTCCAAGAGATTTTTTAAATTCTGATGCAATATCTGATTAATCTTTTCTTTATTATTTTATTTATTTTATTATTTAGAAGAGGACGATTTCTAATATATTTGATTTAAAATGCCATTCAGCTACATATTACTATTATATACTAGTATTGCCACAGCTGTCAAACAGTAGCATAAAAAATAAAATATTTTTGGAGGCTTTTGATACCTGCGAAAAAGATAATGAAGTCATTGGACAGCATTATCTGATGGGATACCTCCACGGATGACAAAGTTAGGTAAGAAAGAAGAATTTGAAAGGTTATCCTAAAGGGATATTGCCATCATGTTAACATGCCTTATTTTAATATTGCATTCATATTTATTACAGATTTATTACAGATTTACTACTGAAGCACAGTAACTGTATGGAGTCTAGGCAATCACAACTAATTGCAACACCACACGCTAGATTTGAAGTGTATTAAGTATCTTAGGAAAGTGTATTATGAGCTATTATGTTTCAAAAAATAAACTATCCCTCGCTCATCAAAATGTGCTTTTTTCACATAGATTATCCAACTAGTAGCAGACAAATTGCTTAAGACCTGTATCACGACTACAGAAATCGTTTCAAAAAAGACAGTAAGCACACCAGCCACAATGACTCTCTGAGGCATTAAAAGCTGAACAGAAAACAAAAACTTGACACCATGTGTGTGCTAACTAGCACACGCAAACTGTGAGCACCCACGTGGGCTTGGACCCGAGATGGCTTTGCAGAACCGTTTCTCCTCCTCGGCAAAGCGCCGACGGGTGCTGGGTCCTGCTGAGGGGAAGGACCAGGGCCAGCCCGCGGGGCTCGAAACCAGGGAACGGCGACCCAGAAACTCCTGTGGGATTTCAACGGGCAGAAGCTGAGGAGTTTCGGCAGAGAGCGGTCAAAGTGCTCCTGCTCCTACAAAAATGTAAGAAGCTAATAAAATATATCAAGATTAATTTATGTTGGAATAATATAAGTAGAAGAAATTGGATGAATCCCCTTCCTCAAAAGACCCAACTTTGATCCTTAAAATCTTTCAGTAAGTTTAAATTAACTACAAGTAATCACTATTCACCGCTGCAGTCTTTTCTTTACCCTCGGAACCTCACTTAAAGCTTTGATCTTATTCTTACCCAGCTAATTTCATTCTGCTTAAATATTACAGATTGCTTTGATAAAGTCTTCCCATGCTTCTCTATTTTACAGGTTTGACTTCAATAGCAGCACTCAGTACAGCTGCTAACTTAAAGCCACGTTTGCAAAGTGGAATCTATAGGTCACTGTACCTGTGAAAATACTATACTACTAAAAAATATGAAGGTTTCCTGATCAGTTTATTACATCTGTAATTATCCAAAGCCAAGACAATTATGTAAGAAAAAGGACAAACTGCCTAGACTGACATTAAATGGCTTCAACCAGAAAGTCTTAATTTACACACTGACTAGACTGCAAAAATTTACATTTATGTTTTTATGATGCTATATTTAACCAGGTATGAATGGACCTTTAGGAAAGAAGCTACTAAAATGCAGTGATAGATTTGTGCATTCATTCTATTGTCCAGCCCCTCTCCAAACCAACTGCAAAGTTTAACACAGAGACAGCCGAGTGCTCTCCGAGCCGAAAGCCTGCTGCTCCACGGACCTCGGAGACAACGTCACGTCAGGAAAAGGGACTTATATGTCAAAGTGATTTTGTCAACGCTCATTTTGTTGTTGTTATTGTGCCAGTGTGAAATCCAACACAACAACTACAGATTGGAGGCACGGTACAATCATGATATGAGCCTGCTCCTCTCATGAAGCCAAAACTCAATTACGGGAGAGGTTTTCATGGAACAAGGAGTGTGAAAGTATGCAAACCACATAAAATAAAATGCTACACATAGAAAAAAAAAAAAAAAACAAAAACCAACAAACAAAGCCCACTAGATTTATCCAAAGAGTATTAATAAACATCTAATATACAAAAGTGTATCTGGACTGTGCGCTGCATCACTTTTCATTCTGAGGGCGCAAGTCTGCTGTAAGGTATTACCAGTGTCTCATTTTCTGAAAGTCTCCACCTTATGAAACTGAGAACGTGCAGAAATAGCCTACGAACATGCCATTCCCCTACAGAGAGAGAAAGAAGTCAGAATATAATTGAAGAGCACTGTGATTATTTCACAAATTGCTACAATACCTAGAAATTCCACTCTGCTGGACGCAGTATAGGAGTTTATATGACTGAGATTTTGATAATAGAATGTTCAGCAAACAACTTGTAACTTCTCACCTTGAATTTAATCAGATATTTCTCCAGAAAAATCATCATATATGAGGACAGTGTTTCTAGCACCTCTCCAAAAAATAATTTAAAGATGGAATATATCCTGAAAGCAGTATCCAAAGGTATTCTTGGAAATACTTACCATGTGTTTAATTTTTTCTGATTCATTTCTTGACTGTGGCAATAGATACTGAAACTATAAAAATAACTGATTCTTGAGCACTGAGAAGTATTTTTTTCTCTGTGTATAATACAGTCAGTCGGTGTGCTTATGTCATAGAGATGCCAGTGTGAGCACGGAATACAGCACTCAATAAATCTGTTGGCCTGAGTATTTAGGTAGAAAGAGTCATTGTAAAAACCTCAATATTATCACCGTTACAGAACATTATAAAGATACTACATTCTTCCTCAAACATGTGAGCCAAATGAAAAAAAAAAAAACTCCTCCTTTTGGTTGCACAAATCATATCTATACCAGATTCTTCTGATTTGTATTTGGATTCAGTTTTTTTCTTTAATTGCAGTGTCCCAGACTGTACATCAAAGTTCTGTGTGAGACTGTAAGGAAGTTTATTTCTACATAATATACATAATGTAAATATTGTCAGTGCTGAGTGAATTAGCTTTTTTTTGTTCAGTCAGTGTGTGAAGTATCATCAGCTACACCCATCTGACAATCCACCACAGAAGGAAAAAAGACAAATAGTAATCAGAATTATATGATATTATAATCTCATACTGGATCTTTGACTACTATGAAAAGAAACATTTTCAAACTACTTGTGGAAGTTGTAATGTTGAAAATACAAAAAAAAATCATGACAAATATTCAGAATGAAAAAAAAACCATTTTGCATTGCATAAACTGCATTGTGCTGCTACTCTGCTAAGTGCAGTGACATTCAACCGCTTTGTGTTTCCAGCATATTCAACCTCAATGCAAGAGTAAAGTCAAATCCTGGTGTTATCCTAAAAGATATCCTAAACTATCTGCAAAATAACCAAGGTAAGAGGATCTTCATCCAAACGTCACAGTAAATTTGGATTAAATGCTACCTGTCCAGCACACAGATTTTGTAACATTAAAATGTGTTAAAGACCCTGAAGGTTTAACATTTTTGAAAGTCTGTTGAAGGAGATATATGAGATAGAGTACAAAGGAGTGAACGTTTCAAGCTCTTGGAAATTCTTGAGGTGTAGAGCACCTCCACGCTGCGGCAAGCCTCCCGTTTTCACGCAGGTAATAGGTAGATCTGCAGCTAATTAGGCTTATTATGCAATCATCAGCTTGATGCATGAATCAATCAACTGCACCCTGCATGTGCACTCTTTGAGCACTGAGTGGGAGCCGGGAAGACAGGACAACTGTGAGACACCACTACCAGGCCAAGCCGTCTATGGTGGGCTTCTGGCTGCCTAAGGAGCCAACTGTGAATTGGACTCGGAACCACATTTTTTCAAGGTCACCATTGGTCTTGTGAACACAGGCAACCCACCTTGCTATGAGGGAAGGGATAAAAAGCAGAGAGTAACCAGCTGGCATTTTAAAATTAGATACTGGAATGATATTCAAGGATGTTAGGTTAGGAGAAGGCTACAGGTAAGGTTGTATCCATGGCCCTGATACAGGCTATGCATCAGAAGGTGGGAAAAACTCCTCAGAGACTGGATGTGTCTTCAGGGCTTTCTCTTCACCAGGAGAGCTGCATACATCAAAATTGGACTTCATATTCCATTGCATCTCCATGGGTCATGTCCTGTGATTGACATTCTCATAGTATTACTTACTATGTCTGAATGAAGGATCTCAGCCTCCTCAACTTTATTCCTCATACGTGAGTAACGAGTAAATACACTCCTAGTGTATGTGAGAACAGTGGGGAAGTCTTAGTTCAGTGACACTTCCAGAAGAGATGTATCTGAAGCCAAATCGGCATAAGGTGAATGCATTTTTTTTTTAGTACTCTGAAGTGGCTCCTTTCCTTACTCACCCCACTTACATTTACCCACCTGCTGCCCTCACTAGTATCTCACTGGTAGCTGCTTCACTTTCAATACTGAGTTCCTTTAAAATAAGCTAAATTAGGAACTATTTGATGTTTCCCAAATTAGCTATTTCTAGCAGGAACATCAACCTGAAAGAAGCCTAGCCACCCGGGAAACTCTGTCAAATGCAGCAGACATCAAAGGGAAAACGTTGCCCTCCATCCTCTGTTCAGCTTAGCAAGAAGCACTCACCCACCCAGGCTTCACTTCTCTAAAGCCCTGCCTGTTCTAACATCAGCCATCTACAAGCAAAGCAAACGCAGAAAGTTTTCCTGCATCCTACGCAGCTCTCCGGAAAGCCAGTAGCTCCTGGGCTACCAGGGAGCTCTGCTGGAGACGACAAACGGGACCCCTGACGTGCAGCAGTTATTCCAGCGACGGCTGTGATTTCACCACAGAGGTTCCTCCCGCAGCTTTTCTCTTGGCACACGTGTGAATCTCTACCCAGCACGCAGAGCACTAAGCACTGCTGCGGGCACCAAGGACTTTTAAAATTGTCTTCACCCTGCAAGTGTATATTGAAGCAAACGCATGTGGCCAAGGTAGCTGAAATAAATTTAGGTAGCACAGTTCCCTCCCACCTTTCAACAAGTGGACTGAACACACTTTTATGTGGCTCCTTGACCATTTCTGTGCTCTACTTTCAGACAATAAATAGGCTGTCTTGGCACCTCTCTGACTGGCACTCCCACCTCCATACTGCTTGCAGTTTCCCCAGTCCAGACTATCTTCTTGATCTGAAGCAGCAATGTCCCCTCCTAATCCCGTCAAGACGTTTGTACAGACTCCTGGTAATCTCAGAGCAACAATTTTGCAGCAGTTTGTGGCTGACAGGAGCAAAATCCGTGACTTTAACAAAGCAGAACAGCGACCAAACCAAAGTGTTTCTAAGAAGCTGCAGGAAGAACATGAGATAAGGAGGCAAGACATCAGTGTACAGGAAAGATAAAGTGATTAAAGGAAGGGTACTCAGGAGTAATAAAACATTTTTTTTTTTTTTCATTCAGTAGTAATTCCAGGTGGTCTCTGAGATTTCTTGGCATGACAAACCTCACACTGCTACCACTGCAGCTTGCAATTCCCATTTGGTTATTTATCAGTTTAACTGTCAAAAGACATACAAAAATTTCTTCAGCAAAAACAGATGGTTTCAGCTCCAATGCATGAAATAACAGGTCTTTCTTACATCGCTGTATCTGAAACATCACATTCTGTAATGCTGCAGTGGCTGCAAAGAATATTTGAGTGGTTAAAAGGCAGAATTATCCAACTATTCCTTCCATTTTAATCATCTCAATATCTATACACATATAAAACAAAAGAATGTTGTTCTTTTGAGTAAAACAACAACAAAAAAAAATCCTTTACTATTTAATTGCAATAGTGTCTGCATATGCAAGAAAAACATAAAACCAAATTTTCTTTCTGGAACAAATATTCGACCTGTCAAGAACAGCACTTAATGTCAGAATTCTGAAGTTCTGGACGAAACGACAGACCAGTGGAGGGAATCTGATATCAGATTAAAGAGATGTGCTCCATGCAGTCACGAAAGGACTTGAAATAAGAAACAAGAAAATGGAAAATAAGCAAAAGAAACAACGGTGGAGAGAAAGGAGCTGCTTTCTGAGCCTTCTGTTGTGATTCCATGAAAAATGAGTGATACAGAATTTTATAAAGAAATTTCAGAAACTCAAGAGCCAGCAGAGTGAACTGGAATACACTTTGCTTATGTATATTTGCCTTCGCACACTGGCCCAGATAATTCCATGGGATGTCTTTGTTTCTGGTCTCATTTCAATGTTCCTACTACATATAACAATGAATACGTTTCAGGATTCTACAGAGTCAGCGCTAAAAGTCTATCTAATCGCAAAAGTATTCTCTCCTAAACTTATTTGCTTGAAATAGCATGTATATGATATTTATTTATCTGCCTGAACAGATTAGAAACTTCATCTATTCCACTCCTACAACAATTCTAGGAATATTTTTGTTATTGACAACTCAGGAGACAAGACAGCACTAACGGCCTCATAAACCTCACCGGTCACAGTGCCAAATGCAGACTTCCCAGCACGTAATACCTAACAAAACCATGGTGTCATTTTTCAGAGACTGTCCCCTTCTTCTGACGGTAACAAACCGCACCAGGGCAGAGCCTCAGGCGTGTACACCCTCCTGCACCGACAGCGGAGCACTACATGGAACTCACAGGAGCCAGGGTGAGGACAGCAGCACGGAATAATCAAGGATTATTGTCCACGTGACAGTACTGGGAGGTAGACAAAGCATAATGCAATGTATCACGTGTTCATCAACACTGCAACCAACATCTCCCTGGTAAGAGACGGGCACGTGGATCGCCATCACCAGTATCGCTGTTTATAAAAACGCAGCCTCAGATGAAAGAGGTCGTCATTAGCTTGAAGATATTTCAGGAGATGTTTTAGTAGCCAGTTAACATGTATCTCACACACACGCCGCTCTGTCACAGTCCCGCAGCACAACCAAAGCCCAGCTTAACTCTCAGATCACGCCCTGTCATATTTGGCTGTTCTGATAGCACTCAAAATGAGAATCTTGTGTCTTGGATATTATACCTTGGGTCTATGAAGATGCTACGGTACAATGAAATAACAAAGGTGTATCCTGAATTTATGGATAAAAAAAAAAAAAAAAAAAAAAAAAAAAAAAAAAAAAAA
>WHYT01017407.1:552322-591441 GCA_009806455.1 Tetrax tetrax | reverse complement strand
ATATTTCCCTACTTCAATGAAAAAAAAAATAATTTACATTTAAGCTAAGTTTTACTTTTTGTGAAGAAAATGTAAAGAATTCTGATAAAATTGTGTAAGTTAGAACCACTCATTCAACTTTTTAACGCATTTAATTCAAGAACATGAGTCTTTTTTCTTTCTGAGATCTCAATCACAAAAAATTTGTCACTTGTAAAGAATTGCTTCAGTATTTATCAATTTAGTCCAAATGCAGAAATTAAAAGGGATAATTTGCAAGACAAAACATATAGTAACAGGAAATTATATAGAAAATCGAGTCTGGTGAGAGTTTCAGCATAGTTACTGGTTAGACAGTCTGGATAGTACTAGATTGTGGAAATGGAAGAACTAAATTATAAGAAGCAAGAGGGATCGTATTTGGAAGTCTTTACCTCTTCTAGCTATTTTTAGTATTTTCAACAATGGTTTTCCTGGTCATAAATCTTAATTTGAAAACAAATACTAGCAGTTCTGAACAATGAAATAACAAAATCCAGCTTTATAGAGGCACAGTGAAGGAAAATGAAATATTTTTGTATTTCAAGTATAGGAAATAAAATACTACTACAGAGCGAGACTCCCGGTAGATTCTTATTTGTTGCCATTGTTTTTCATCACATAAAAAGGGTCTTGGCTGTAAACTTAAACTTAAATTTTAGAAAGGAAAAGAAATAGCACATTTCCTGCTGTCTTGCATTTCGTACTGTTTTATTTATGTATTTTTTTTTACCTTACAAGTTTAATGGAATTTTTACTGTGACTTTATAGCTGTGTGATTTATAATACATCAAACAAGTCAAATCAATCAGCAAAGTCTTAAAAATCAGCACAGGTTGATATGGCTCCTTTAAAACAAATCATTACGGGTGTTAGAACTCAAACTGACATAGCAAGGATTGACCACTAATGTGAGTTATTTTAAAATCTCATTTTCCTGGTAAGAAATGCTGCCCTTTGTATATAACTTTTTAACGATCTAATAAAACCATCTGCAGAAATAAAACACAAAATATAGGTCTTCCTTTTAAAGCCCTTTAAATACTTTATACCATTCGTTTAAAGGAAACCTATTCATATTCTCGTGGCTATGGAAAGTCAAACCAACTTTTTAATTGGCACACCTCTGTCATTAAGCTTTAGAAGTAGTTATTTCTGTTATGCTATAAATATAATCACATATACTTTAAACATTCTTTTTTAAGTCAGAAAACGTAGTACTGTAATTTATCAGCTTAAAAAAAACGAGTTTGAGATGAGACACGATGCCATTATGAAGCAGCCACCACTTCAACATCCAGTCCTTGCCACTTCTTTCTAACACATCCAGAGTTACTCTAGTCTACTCTAATTCTTCTCACATTTTCCAAGATGCTACTACATTTTGTTATTAACACAGATTTTTAAAACTTCACTAGTGAATGTATAAGGGGTTTTTTTTATGTTTCAGGAAGCTTTTTTCAGAAGTACTTTTAGAACAGATAGATGGGAAAAAAAACCCTACAGACCATGCACATTGTCTCCATTTTTTAAGTTTCAGCCATCATACTCTCCCTATGGTTTTAGAACAGATTTCCTTTACAATAATTTTGCATGGGATTCCCAAAGCTGACTGTTACAATTCCAGTCTCACCAAAATTTATACTTTCAATTCTTTTTTAGGAATAAAATTCAGTGAGTATAACACACAGTTTAATCAATGATTTCTTAGAAAAATAAGATAGGAAGATAAGAAATAAATTACTGATGACAAGAAGAAGAGAAAATGGAGTGGTACTCACAGGAGTACTGCTGGTGTCATATTTTGCAGCACAAAATTTTATCATGATTACCTAACGCATTTTTTGCGTCTGGTCACATCTGAAGGAGCTGACACAAAGGAGGGCACACTGATGTGAATTCAACACTGAGCTACTAGAGATACCATTTTCTTATTACAAAGATATTCTGCTTATCAGTGACAGTGAAAGTGTCTTGTATTCCATTTTAAAAGACTTTAAACTCCTGTCTCACAATACGAATATATTCCCATAACACAGCAAACCCAGAGCTAACAGAAATTCCACAGGAAAGGAGGAGAGTGTGCATGCACCAACGATTTCTGGAAGCAATGATACTGTTAAAAAATTAGGCATCTAAGGCTCTGGTACTTAAAAGCATTAAGTGGTGAAAATGGCCATCAGCTCTTCTGATCAGGATGTCGTCAGGGTAAGAAACTGAACTGGTTTGACTCGTCTAACATTTCCTGTGCTTTGGTTTTGAATTTGCTCGTAAAAGAGCAGTGGATGAAAGTCTCTTTCATTATTCCTTTCTAGGAAGTTTTCACTACATAATTACATGGTAAGTGCTAGTGATTGAGCCAAACTATGATGGAAGTGAAGTGAATAGACTGAAGGAAGGATTAGCAGCTACTTGTACGAATGCAAATTAAAGAACTCTTGAATTTACTCCAGGCTTAAAAATCAAACCCAAAACATCCACATACAAACAAAAAACCCCTATGTAATTCTAAGTATACTGTGTATCTTTTTTCTTTGTCACCTGAAATAATTTACCTTTTTAATGAAGTTGTGGGGATTAATTTACTATTTTTTAAGAGCTTTGCAAACAACAGGTTCTCTATCACACTGTTTACTAAACACTAGGGCCTGCTAAAATTGTATTTAGAATGCCTCATTTTTTCCTTGTATCTAGTCTAAATCTCCCTCCCTGTATGTTAAAACCATTACCCCTCCTTTTATTACGGCAGGCCCTACTGAACAGCTTGTCCCCACCTTTCCTGCAGCCCCCTTGAGGCACTGGAAGACCGCTATCAGGTCTCCCCGGAGCCTCCTCTTCTCCAGGCTGAACAGCCCCAACTCTCTCGGTTTGTCTTCATAGGAGAGGTGCTCCAGCCCTCTGATCATCTTCGTGTCCTCCTCTGGACTCTCTCCAACAGGTCCATGTCTTCCTTATCCTCCCTTCTTCACAAATGCAGTCCTACTCTGATTCCTATTGAGGATGCTATCACAAAGACATTTTCAAAATCCTGACAGAACACATCAAAATCCTTACAAAGAACGGCTTATGTGCCTAAAATCTTCTCTGCTATAACCTTTGTCTTGGTTACATTCTCAAATCGTGAGAGCCGCAACACCGTAAGTGTGAATCTTCTTTGTGCGCATTATCTGCGATGAAGCCGACTGGTCAGGAAGCGCAGAACACACCGCTGCTGTGCTGCAGGAGAAATGTTCCTGCTTGGACCTGCCCGAGTCAGAGAGGCTGCCTGCGACAGAACCAGCACTTAGGTATCAGCAGCCATCGCCAGATCACGTAATCTCAGCTACAGCCCGCACCCTGCCCATGTTTGAGATCCCTTCAAAACAGAGGACGGGTAGGAAAAAATAAGATTAATTGTCTCGGAGCTGCAAATAGCTGTCAATCCCATAGACTTGACTGGTATTTAGATAAATATTCCATATTCTCTCACTGGGGAGACAAGGAAACGCATTTCTTTTTTCATTCGGTTATATCTTGGTTTATCCTAAGTCTGCAGGCTCCTGGGTCTGTCTTGCTTTGTTTTCTCCTAGAGGACACAGGGCTCTGGTGCCCTGATCTGAAGATGATCCACAGGCAGTGAGGATCATGCTGTAACAACCACACGACCCTCGGAGACTCACCGTTCCTCCTTTCAGGTCCTAATGCATAATAAAACACGCTTTGCGGCTCTGATCAAAAGCTCACAGAGCTGCACAGCAAAATCCAGTGACTGCAGGTGAGCTTGACATTTCAAGAATATGTCATGTTCCGTTTGTCTTTCTTTGTACAGATTAAAGAAGCAGCAAGTATCCAACCGGAAACACATGCATCAGTAAAATCGGGCCAAACCTGATACTGAAAATAAAAGATATTTATTGTTGTAACGTTTTAAATCCAAGCAATTAAATTATTCATGCCCATTCCAGTTCAACACCTGCAGTCTTTTTTTTTACCATTCAGTTTACCAGGGATAGAGAAAGAAAACACCCCTTCTTGTGAAATATTCAGATACCTCAGATGCCTAATAAAAATGCAAGGATATTATCTCCACGTTACTTATCTTGAAAGGAGGATGATGTTGAGACAATAAACTGTTTAAAAATAAATCCCTTTCTGACAATCCGCGAAACAATGGGAAATGTATTCATCTCCATTTGCCTTACTCACTGGCAGCAAAAACGAATAGACAACACAGTCATCAGAATGACTTTGTCACAATTCTACAGAGGTTTAGTGCATTCTTTTCAAGTCCATTTTATTAGTCAGGAAAAAAAATTAATTCAAATCCTGATTTAATAAGTGGTGGATTTGAATAAATTACTCTAGTTCTGTGTTCATTGAACTTTAAATGAATTGTTCCACAATCCATTGCCAAGCAACTAGAATATATCCTTAGGAAGTTCAGCAACATATATCTACTAAACGGGTAGGGTGAACCAACAGTTTACTGGGAACTTCAGGCTTATAAAATGGAGATTTACAAAAGCAGAGCATTCCTCATTAATTCTAGCAGTCACCTATAAATAGAAGCTTATGCTTAATAAATCGATAAAATCACATTAGGTCTGAAAACACTTGTATTTCGATAACGTGTTTGCCCAGGATGCCGATGACATTTGAAGATTGCTGAAGTATTACAACCCTATCTTTAGCCTGAGACAACTACAAGAATTAAAGTCAACCTTTCTTATAAACGCGTACATTCTGAAAAAATGTTAATATTATAGATAAGAGTCTTGCACAGAAAAAAAATACATTTGAGGACAGAAAAAATCTCACAATTTCTTCTTAGAATGGTATTAGCAAGTCTTAGGTTTATTATCTGGTATCTTTGACCCACTGTAGCATGAACATGAGAAATCACTGCAACCTGAGAACATCTGCATGAATCAGGATGACAAAACTTCCAGCGATTTTAAGTGTTGAAAATAGGGGTCCTGCAGAAATATGTTTTTTGGAATGTTTTTTAAAGATAAAATTTGGGAAATTTCATTTTATTATGTATTTGGAAACGATCTTCCTAACTCTCTAGAAAGAAATGAGATATAGAAGCCTTCCAGCTCTACATATATTAAATTATTACAGGCCGATTTACTGAAAGTTTTCATATTTTGGCTCATAGTTTGGATAATATGAAAATCTTATCCTAGTACAGAAGTTTAAAATCCTCATTTTCTACTGCTTTACATTATGATCTTTACTATTTGTAAAACACGGCTTCTGGTTTTGATTGCCAGGCTTGAAATGCAGTATGTCAGGAAATAACAATCCTTCATCTCTTTACAGTAACAAATTCTTACATATAGGAATAATGTGAAAATTCAAGTTGAATCAGTTCTCTTAGCCCTAGATTTTAAAAAGCTAAACAGTTAAAGTCATTCCACATTACTTTTAGTAACTACGGGATTACGGAGGGGTAAAAAGTGCAAGCTCAATACACTGGACCCACTCCACTCTGCAAAAATAGCCAATTTAGAGCTATTATGAGAAAATAACTTTCATTAAGCTTTCATCATTTGTAGTCTGCTACGTACCATCTCAGCTTTCTAAAATGTCAACATCTAAAAGGATCATCATTCTTCATTATGCTGGAGGGAAAAAATAGATCAAATGGAAACGAAGAACTATCACTTTCCTTTTGGATAAGCAGCGAATGCTAAGTATAATTCCATAGTAAAAATGAGGATCTAATGCTTAGCACTTACACTTACTCTAACTATTTATAATAACAGAAGTAAGAACATACTTTCATGTAAAAATTGTATACATTTGATCACATCTCTCTTCTGTCATCGTTCATGTGAACCTTATCAGGCCATCATTTTGTTCCGGTCAAGGACCGTATCATCATTTATCACCCAGGACTAACCAGGAAACGTTTATGAAAGAACCTCTGATATCACTGGATGATAAACACACCCAGCTTGTAGCATTCTTTCAGCCCCAATTCACAAATGCAGATGGGTAAACCTGTGACTTATATAAAAGCTGCATGTTGCAGGCTCCAGTGCTCATATAATATCCACTGAATCACTGAAAACTACAAGGAAATGTATTAATGAAATGTATTAATGACTTTTTAACATAACATGGGATAAACCATACTGGTTAAGCTGCTGATTCACAAAGTTGGGAACACGAAGTGAAACAACAGAGGAGAGAAGTAGACTACTTCACATAGAAACAACGGCAGTGAAGTTAAGCGGCTCCTGCGTTGCGAGTCAGTCCTTACTGTCGGCTTTCTGCACAGACACTGACTTCAGTGAAAGCAGTTTCATAATTTTTTGAATTTTACCTCAATACATAACATTTTGCTGATTAGGGAGAAGGAAACAAGACAATAACAGAGTTTTTCTTTTCATTAGCCATGGAAAACATTAAAATCTCTCCAAAGATCTTAAACGATCTAATATTTGAGTTTATATGAAGTTTTATTTGGTTTAAGTACCTCCATTGAGAATTATCCAAAGGTAGGATGTTTGGTTTTTACTTTATGCGATACACCTAAGCTTTAGAAGCATTCTATACAACTGTAATAGAGCTCCCTGAAAAAAATACAACCTCTTGGAAAATGTTCAACAAGAAATCCGCCACTAAGCTTTAATGCTGTTTGATGCGAGAAGATTTATTCAGGGTATTAAAGATCTGTCTGTTGGAAAGATAATTTTGAATTTCCAACTTTAAGTATTCCTCAAACTCTATAACTAATACCTCTATTTAGGAAAACCTCAAGATTATGCCAATTCTATGTCTATTTTGTAAAAGCCAAAGGAAATGTTTAAATATTCACTTAAGTGCCCAGGAATCCAGGCTGATCTGTCCAGGAAGCGTATTTCCTAAACCTGTTGCACTCCAGTTATTCTGGAGATGTAACGCTCGACCCAGAGGTTCAGCTGTCTGTGATCCAAGGCTTAGCTTTGATGCGGCACAGCCAGGTGACCTCAGCTCAGGTTACTGAGAAAATTGATAAGTTGTTAGAAAGAAAGTGTGAGAAAATAAGCTAGAGCCAAGAAGAGAAGGGTAAAACCAGACTGAGATGGTAATAGCTACGGGCTCAAGGACATGAAAAGGGCCAGGGGGTCGGGGATGGGGGACAAAGACGCAACAAACTTGAAAGATGGCAGCTCAGTACCGCTGCACTTTAGCTTGTCAAAGGAGCAAAGGTGGCCAGCCTTCCTCCGTCCAACCAACGACTGCCTGGCCAGTAAAGCCCCACGGCGTGTGGGTTTGGGACTGGTGAGCACATGAACACTTGATCTAGGGGCATGATACCTTCAGCTCCGTTGTGTGTGCATAAAGCAATAAACACAAACTAGTTTGCAGAGAATATTCTGCTTGTAGTGTATCTCTTTATTAAATCTGCCTAAACAAAACTAACCCAAAGCAGGAGGGTTGCAGACAATCAAGATATATTTTTTTCACTCCTTCCTTTTAAAACTTTTCTTACGGATGCCCTTTGGTTGTGTATTAGATTATTCTATCACCAGGGTGAATCAAATCAGGGTCACACAAAAAGACACATAAATATGGAAACGCGAATCAGGCTAAGAGACCAGTTCCCTCTAAGTGAACCACATATGACTCTGTGAGTTTGTCCTTCAAATCAAGATCAAAAGTTCACTCCTTCCTTCTAGGAGCTCAATGTATTATACCATCCGTTCATATGCTCACTAACACTCCTTTGATGTTTTCCTACATATTCAATAAGAAATAACTTTGAGTATTTACAGTTCCTAAGTGGCTGGATATCTGCAAGGTTATCCAAGATAATTCACTGATTGTACATTAGATTTTCTTTTTCTCTTTGGTGTTTGAAAATGTGAGAAAAATTTTACATGTGTTAATTGTAGCTGAACTAGATTCCTGCAAAGGTGAGAAGGTGCAAACTAAATCTGCACATGATAAACTTCTTAGTCTATGTAAGAAGCAAATATTCACAGAAGCAGATATTAGAGATAGACTGCTTCAGTACAAAAAAAAAAAAAAAGAAAAAGATAAATGTTCTTAGGCAGAAGATTCACAACTGTTGGTCCTGTCTAAAAGATCCATTACTGTTGACCACCAAGGACTCTCCATAAAACTGCAAACTGAAACATCTGGAATGGTTTAAATCCTTTGTTTCACTTCATGATCTGAAAAGTTCATTATTTTTTTATCAACCTTTCACATTACTTCCCAGAAACTCAATCTTCACATCCACATTCCACTCCTGGGAAAGCTGGAAGCACAGAACACCTAGAAGAGTATACCTAGAAGAGTGTCAAGAGGCCTTGGCCCTTCCATCTCCCTGACATCATAAGCAAAAGAACTATTGCCCACTTTCTTCAACAGGCAGCCAAAATCAGCAACTGAATGACCGACGTTGTAAAGTCTGCAACATTTGCCAAGATGGTTACCTATTTCTTTCCCAAAATCAGATATTAGATCTTGATTTATTCTTTTTATTTTGTTCTTTGTATATTTCTCCTTTCTTGCTGCAGAACAGTTGTATTTAATGTTCTTTCAAACATCATAACTCTAGGTTAAAGCTTTACAGATGTAACTTGCACAACAAAAAAGGAATAAGCACCGTGGTTTTAAACATTATCACCTGGATAGATCAGATATTTTGCAGCAGAACGTGTAAGGACAGCAGCACTACATAGTAGGACAGATTAACTGTAGTCCTGTCCTTTAAATGCAACTCTATTTTCTCCTTCATAAGTAATTGCAAAGAAGTTGTCACAGGGAAGTATCAAAGCCTGTAGCATGGAACCATGCTGACTCCCGGAAAGAGTTTGGTCACAGGATGCACGTCAAAAAGAAATCAGAAATGACAATTAAGAAGAGTAAGTCTTTCAGTTTCAAACTGATTTTTTACTCCCTGTGTACCAGCATGATCTCTGCTCCCTGTTCACTTATAGGCTACGTCAGTGAGACGTGTTTCAATCACTAGTTACGGAAAAAGCAACTAAGCATACGCAGCCACCAAAGCCATGCTTTGGACCTGATCTCCTAGATCACAATTACTTCTCTGGTCTGTGTTTCTCTGCAAAACTGAACTTCCTCTGAGCAATGTGTGTGTAGCACTAGGGACAGTTGTGGCAGCCTTTAAAGGTCCTCTGAAATCTGCTGAACTCCATAAATGACATGCCTAAAGCTACTGAAAGGTTTCCAGATGTAGCAGTAATATTTGAGCAAGAATATTTTTGAGATTCACAAATGTCTTCTGAACACTGATACAGAAGTGGAAAAATAAGAAAATTCTTAGCAATTTGTCTGATAAAATTCAGAATAAGAAGCAGCTTTCTGAGAGCACTTTATATTCCAGCTTTAATAGGCTAACGACAGCGTCCTCAAAAGCTTTTCTAATAGACAGCGACGAGAGGGAATACTTGTTAAGTGAATCCAAAGCACTCCTCTGCTTCTGGTAAATAGGAGAACTCATTTTCTTTTAAACAAGAAGAAACACTAAATGAGAAACGGAATTGGATAAACAAAAGATGTGTACTGAACTTGCTGTTACAGTAACTCTTTATGGTAACTTCTGAGATGGTAACTAGAATGAAAACGATGTTAAAATACTGTAGTCTTGAGGTAAGGTCATCACTCATCGGTTTTATACTGATATGGGTTAAACTTAACTTCTATACTGTTGGGAGCTCTGAGAGTAGCGCAGCATTAAAGTGGTATTGGTTACACACGGTGCTTGTAGGAGAAAAGGAAAAACTCTTCTTGCATTGCTTACTCCAGTTTAGAGCATATCAAGATTTCTCTTGCAAACTTGCATACAATTCCCAATTTGTGCATAGGACTTTCTAAGGAAAATTTTTCAAATTTTTTAATTTTGAGCATTTTTTAGGCTAATGATTGCATAAATTAAAACTTTCTCTTTGCTTGCTTTTGTTGCCTTCTCCAACTGATCGATTACAGAAGCAGTCCTTGCAGGCTGGTGCAGCGGCAGCTACAACCTGGGCCGCCCTGCAACCAACAGTGCCGTGGTTCTTTCATGACAGAACAGCTGAATTTCATCATGTCTGTATGAGATCTCTCCATGCTCAATCGGTGCAAACTTGTACTGGATTGTATATTAGATCACCTGCCCTATCCTTTCTCAAAGATGCTTGGCGACCTCCCAAAATCTCATCATGTGTTTAAACAGTTCTTCTGGCTCGCTATCATGAGGATCACCCCAGATGTGTCCATCCCAGTCTTCATGGGATACTATTAGTTTCCTGATCCGTACAATGTCATGGGGGTGGGGAGCCTGCATAAGCATGATCTTGACCTTTTCTCACAAATTCCATCTCAACCCAGCATCTTGCAGATAACTCCTTTCCTTTTTCCATCCTTTGTGTGGCACCTAGTTACTTTTCGGTGCTCTTCAACGGCTTCCTAATTATGCCAACTATCATTAATCCATTATTCTGAGAAGTTGGGACCCCGATTCACTCTATGACTATGTAAATAATCGGTGATACTACTTGCCATCCTGCCAACTACGCCAATCTGTCACAGAAAAGACTGATGCACAATCATCAGCTTTGCTGAACAACCTCAAACCGAGGAATTGCATCCATACACCCAGGATGATACAGATATACAGAAGTTTTCAACCGACCAAGATCCAACTTCACCCAGGTAGTGCAGTGTTAAAGACAAAGGCTGAAGAATCCAAATGCCAGGGGTGCCACACCTTTAAAGACTTTTTGTGAATTTGTATTTTCAGGAAAGAATAGGTGATCAGTAAAAAGACTGAATTTTATTTTACTTTTTTTAAACTTGCAGAGCCAAGTTTAGATCCTGAGCGTCATGCTGCCACTCTGGTGTTCAATTTCAAACCATGGCATTCAGTGTGCCTGACCATTTATCAGCAAGGGTAGAGCATACACATCTGTTTAGTTCTTTGTATTTTAACGAAGAACATTAATTACTAAAATCTCCAACCAATTCATTTAATCAAACGCAATCTGATCTCTGATCACTTGAACACATAATCAGCCTTGCACTTCTGCCTACTTGAGAATTATTGATTTTGTCTGTCAACCCAAATAGAGGTCCAGGTGATGCATATAATAATTACCACAGCTAATGTGATTACTGCACGTGAACTGATTATTATAATTAGGAAGTGTTTGTTTGTACTGAAAGGAAAAGTAAATTAAATTGCCTTGTAGGTTTTAAGGAAAAACAACAACAAAAGCAACAAAGACAAAAAAAGAACCTGTAGTCATAATTATACAGTCCTGTATTAAAATATTCCAATAAATCTATTCTCTGCACAAAGCTAAAATATTCTTTTCTAAAGAAACAATATTCAGTAACATATTGTTAGGAATAAAATATCAAAGAAATAGAAGAAAATTCTCTCTCTATAGCTTTCCTATAAATGATATTGAATAAGATATCTTTCTAAAATACTGACATAAATAACTTTCATCTTCTTTTCCAATAGATTTTATTCCTTAAATCACTCCTCCTGTATACTCTCTTTTAATGTCTTGGACAAACTCCAAACATCTTCCATTGTTCTACACCTTGCTTATAATAGGGAATTGTTTGATATTTTTTAGATGTTATTACTAAAGAATCAGCAGCAAGAATCTGACTGACTAGGTTTTACACACCATATTTCACTAAGAATGGAACTGGACATAAACCAGATTTCCTTGAGACACACTCCCAAATATGCCCAGAAGATAAACCAGAGTCCCATAAGCATTTGATACGCATTTTATAATTCCGTGCAATTTATCACACACCAAGCTTAGCAGAGAATTGTGAAAAATGACAACAGTAATAGAGATTTTATTACACTCTGCATTGCTTATTGGCAGGAACGCTCCCACAATCAGCGTGCCGAATGCTGCCTTCCATTGCTAACGACTCGACTCGGCAAAATGACGGAGAGCTCCAATGGGCTGAAAAATGTACTCATTACTTGGACGTATTCTGTAACCTGCCTTAGCTTTGCAGTAACCAACCCAATTTGGGCAGCCAGGAAGAAATTCTTCTGCTACACGAAACTGGTTTTGTAGGTGCTCAAGATATTTTAAATGAGAGAAGAGAAAAGAGTCAGTCTGTGTTGGAGCCCGATCTGTAAAGTGATGACAAAGCATCTTCCTTTCCCCACAGTATCTTTATCTTGGCAGATTATAATCTGGCTGGAGAATAGCCTTCTCTTTGCTGGCTTTGCACGCCTACAGTGTCTGATACTATTAAACACTTGTGCAGAGGTTCTCAATGCTGTCATAATATTGATAATATGCAATCATAAATAAATTATAATGAATAAAAAAATACATAAAAAAAGGAATTGAAAACCAGTTCATGGGGTTTTTTTCCAACTGTGCCACTAACTGAACTAAATACTGTATACTTCCAAACCAACTGGAGCTGATCCAGTCCCTGAATTTTAATGGTCACTTCTGTAAGTGATTAGCAGGAAAACTTACAAAAAACCAATGAAATATTAACATACTTATAATATTATTAGAGAATCACTAAATGTTTCCAAATAACTAGACATTGACCGAATAATATAGCAAGGACATAAATCTCCTAGGAGCTTAGACTTTTTGTTTGACTTCACAGCCTAAGAAGTTCCACACTTAGAGGACTTAACCTAATGACTTTTTTTTCCCCAGAAAACATGCATTTAGTATCTGGACATTTTTCTACTTTCTTTACCCTTACTGTATATTTATCAGAATCACAAGAAGGAGGAAAATGTATCTGAGAGAAAAGCATCCTAAGAAGTGTTAAGATTTTCACCCAAGTTTAGGTGATTCTTTTCATCCTCAGCACAGGAACTTCATTTCCATTGCAACTTCTGGAGAGAACATAGAGGTAATTGTTAAAGAATGATTGTTAGTCTGCTCACTCATAGCACTGAAGTTTCACTACTGCTTTATTGCTTCGGAAAAGTTATATAATCATAATCACTTCCATTATTGTCTTTCATTTCTAAATCAATATACAATAAAGGAAAAGCGTCTCCTCCTTTTCTTCCTCTTTTCGCTGTTCCTCTGTACAAAAGGCAAGACAGGGGATCTTACAGGAAAAGCTGTTTTGAAGCAATGTTGAGGTGATTAACCTAGAGGAGGAAGGGAAACGTGTAGATAATGAAGAAAGCAGCAAAATATCCAGATACCAAATGCAACTTTTCTGGGGAAAGAAATATATTTTTCTAAGAAACTATATTTGCTGTCTTTTTAAGACAATTGATACGAGCAGCAGAGAAAGAAGGGACTAAGGCAGAAAGCTCATTCTTATTTTATAAACTAAATGCTGGAAAATAAAGTGTACATATTAAAACCTAACACTGCACTCCAAGGGGAATTACAAAAGCACGCCGTAGCCCTCTTGTCAAAGGAATATAAACAAAACTAATTAGCTGAACTATGTTTTCATTGTAAATTTTGTCAGGAAGTCATTAAAGCTGTTTTCACCATAATACATTAAGATCTATGGAAAACTCAGCTCTCCTGATTCATTATCATTGCAATTGACAGGGCTGCATGTTTGGGATACTCATTACCTTTAATGAATGCACGGATCTCAAACACTGAATTACATATCCTATACTGCAGGGCATCCCTTCCCTTTCCAGCTGCAACCTGCATCTGCATCCATCAGCTTGACTCATAAAAGCAACAGCCACTGAAATTTCAAATACACGTCCAGATAACCCGAAGAAAAATTATTTCTAAGCTTAGCTCCATTTTATAATACTTCTATTTGCAGACGTAAATAAAGCACATATTTGACTGTAGTCCAACCCAAAAACTTATCTAGTAAACCACACAAAGGATAAATCTTATGAGAGACAAGATAATACTTGCATAAAAAGTTCAGCTGTATTTTCAGAGAAATGAGAAGCCGCTACTGAATTAGGCTATAGCACATACATCTTAACTAGCAGTGCTCTGATTCAGCAAGGTATTTGTCCCCACGTCTGATTAAAATGCATGCATGATCTCAGTGCTCCTACAGTTCAGCAGGACAGTGCAAGGCACTATGGCATGTGTTTGCTTCAGAACTTGTGCTGAAAACCTGAAGAATGCATTCTTGTTCGATCATATCTTCCTCTAACCCTATCTACCTATCTCAGTTTCCACTTTCCTAAAATCCTTAGTAGTATTTTAACTGTTCGCTGTGTTGAGGTCCTCTTACCAGTACCCACACTGGAGGTGTTTGGTGTTGTCTTTGCCTCAGTCATCACCAGCAAGGTCTTTTCTCAGTCATTGTACAGAGACGTGTCTAGTAGCGAAGTCATATAGGCAGGAAAACGTACTCATGATGGAGCAGGATCAAGTTAGGCACTGCTTGGATAAGCACACATACAAACCCAGGTGGGAGATCAGATGGGCAGCATCTAAGGGTGTGCGAGGAGCTGAAAAAATGTCATCAGGAAGACATCTGTCATTTCAAAGGCTGTTAGGATTGAAGGAGGGCTCATGACTAGGAAAAGGCCAATACTTTGCTCATCTTCAAAAAGGCAAGAAAGAACTCAGGATAGTCAT
This sequence comes from Tetrax tetrax, assembly GCA_009806455.1. NCBI lineage: Eukaryota > Metazoa > Chordata > Aves > Otidiformes > Otididae > Tetrax > Tetrax tetrax. The sequence continues at coordinate 576,901 of WHYT01017407.1, read as the reverse complement.
CCTCACCTCAGTCTCAGTGGTGATTATGGAGCGAGTCTACATAGAAATCATGTCTAAATACAAAAGACACATGAAGAGCGAGCCATGATGGAAATAACACTAGGGAAATCAGACTTGACCAACCGATCAAGCCTTTTACAATAAAACAGATGGCTCTGTGGATAACAGAGAGCAGTGGGTATCATTTATCTTGGTTTTAGGAAGGCTTTTGAGAGTCTACCGTACCACAGTGGCAAATTGAGGTGATATGGACTGGACAAGCGAAGTATAACGTGGACAAAAAAAAGCCTGAGCTCAAATGCTTGGCCGATTATTCAAACTATAACTGGCAGCCAGTTACACATGGTGTCATTCTGTAGTTAATACTGGGGCTAATGCCAGTTGACCAACCTGAATGAAGGCATGGAGTGCACCTTCAGCAAGTCTGCAAACGACACAAAATTGGAGGTAGCAGCTGATGTTCTGGAGGCAAAGCTGGCTATCCACCTGTGTTCAGGACTTGCTGCCTTCTAAGGGAACTGCAGCATGGGAAGATATGTGAATAATAACTGTGAATAACAGTCATGCCATGACTGTTTAGCAAAAACTAAATCATTCACCTTGAATGTTTTCTAGCTGTTCACATATTTTAGGTTGCAGTGCTATAGCTGAATTTAGACTTAGGAGAGCTGCTGGCTCTCACAGAAGGAATCTAGATGGCAAGACAAAGGTCATTTTAGAATGACTGGAATGCTGTGGGTACAGAAGAAAAAAGTAACTTATAGTGGCAATCCTGGTTGTGAAAATATCCCTTTACAACTTTTTTCTCCTTGACAGCTTATAAAATAATTTTTTCTCTCACTTTCCTCCTTAAGCAGAATACTTCCTTGGAGAACCAAATAACGAGTTATATACATAACACCGTAATCCTCTACGTGTGGTCCATACCCCTGCCTCTGGTTGGGTATTTAAATAAAACGTGAAAAAGAATCACTTCTTAAAGTAAGAAGATGCATTTCTCCCAGTTGCCCCATGCCTACAAAGCTGGTTTTGCAGAAGTAATGAACGATCTCCTCAAGGCTATCCATTTCATTACACCACACATGAACATCTTGCAGCCTTTTTAAAGGAAGTCTCCTAGAAGTTTCTTTCCCAAAACAATACTCGCTAAGCTATGCTATTTCATCCTTTGTGGATTATCACGTTAGAAACAACTTCTTACAAATGCATACGGTCCCTACTAGCATAGAATATGATGTAATTACAAAAACTTCTGAAATTTATGCTTTCAACTCTGTACAGAAGGAAAAATACAATGCAAACATACTAAATATAATGGGTTAGAGCTGTTTTTTTAATTTCCTGGATCACCTCAAGGTTCCTTTCTTCATCTGTTTTTTCCCATCATAGTTTTAAATCCTCTTTGGTTTATTTCCAGATTAAATATTTTTATAAAAATCTCACCATCTGCAACTCTCATCTCCAAAAAGGAAGATAAATATGTTTGTAAAAGCAGGATTACTTATGAGGATTTGGAAAGGAATTGAATACATGGAAAATTAGGGAGAGATGTACTCACCTGTCCCAGAAAAAAAATAATAAAAAAAAATTCATCTTCTTATTCATTGAATTCAAATCTATTTTTAACTGGAGAGATTAAAAACTGATTTTCAGCAGCACCAGAACTACTGGATACAAAAATGGGAAAACCAGGAGCACTTGTATCTCTTTTTGCTTTGAAAAGGATGAGTTATATCACCAGAGTGACTGAGTATGAAAGACCAAATGAAATATTCTGGAAAGAAGTGAAAAAAAAATCCATTGACATTTATTTTTACGTAAAAGTTAGGCGACAATTTGTCTCAAACCTACTCAAATTGTTAGCTTGAAAACCAGGGAGGACAGGAAGATGAGCCAAAGATCAGCCAGTATTCCTCCTCCTCTGAAGCCAAAGTAGCAGAGCACAGCATTTGAGGGAGCAGAGCCCCAACTGCAACCAGCCAAAATATCCTAGAAATAATAAAGGCTTGTCTGACATCTGTCCACTTTCAAAATTCGGCAAATGAAATCGCAGAACAGCTGAAAAAGTCACTTAAAAGAATAATGCATCAAGTCTTGAAGATAAATTACTCACTTAAGGTTAGGTAACTTGCTCTAGAGAAGATACAGCTGTGTTATCATTAGGCCAAAGTTCTCATGATCATAAGGCCACCTGTATAAAATATTCAGCTACCTCAACTTTAATGAACATTTTATCTTCTAGATCAAATCCATTATCCTTGGAACCGACAAGTTCTCTTGGTCTGATCTCCTGGCCTTCCACTTTAAAACCCTGCTCACCCTGGGAAGATGTAAAAGTTGAGGGACTTATTTTAGCCCAAGTGCTCCCTTTCAATCTCCTTCCTTTCCTTTTCCCAGGCTTTCCTTTTCTTTCCAGTTTACAGACTATCTCCTTTCAAAACAGAAGTTACGTGTCCTTCCCAACTTCACAAGCGTCCAAGAACAACCAAGCGAGTTAGTCTAATTGAATTATTTTGTTTTTTCTGAAGTATGTTAAGTTGCAAGCCTTTGTTTTGCTCTCATAACCTCAGGCTACAGTAAATGAATTCTCTGCTGCCTTTGAAGGGAGAGATGAAGTAAAATTCCCCAAGTGCAAAATCAAACGGAAAAGAAAGCCTCTTCTGGTTTGCTTGAAATATACATCTTGTCCTGCTGTTCCTTTAATGTTTTCTTTTATGATAAGAATCAGTGAAGGGCAGGTAGAGAGGTTTTCTCCCCCTCCAACAAGCACCAGTTTATTACAAAAGTGTATTGATGACTGCAAACCATTGTAACTCAGATTAATTCACTTGCTTACGTCAGATCAATCCACTTATTTTTGTGTCAGAGCAGACAACAGTAGGTTTTCTTCTCTGGCTTCCCACACTCTCCTCGTTTAACACATTTTTGAGCATCGCTATGAAGCAAGAGCCTCCTGCGGTTAGTTTGTTGATACTGGATTCTTTTTTTTTTTTTTTCTTAAGCTATGCAGTCTGCCTGGCATTCAGTTGAAACTAATGAAGAACGATTTTTAAATTGCCAATGCGTCATTATCTAAGATGAACACTTAAAAACAAACCAAGTCTCTGCACTTAGTCACTCATTTCACAGCTCAAAACTGTTCCACGCTTAAACTGCCTTGACATGTGGAAACATTTGCAAATGCCCACAGGCTTCCAAAGAGTTCCTCCCCAGATCAAACCAAATCTCAGGCAATGAAACAGCTCCTTTTAATAGCAGCCACTTTCTAATCAACCCTAAACAACCCCACCCCTCCAAAGCTCCCCACAACCCATCTGGAAAAAATAAGAACATATATTCCTTTGGGTTATAATGAGAGATTTGATAATTTACAAGCTAAGAGGTGAAGTTCACTAATTAAGAAAAACATACTTTAATTTTTTTTTTAAAAAAGAAAAAGAATCCTTTTGTGCTTCTGTTCAGAAAACAAATGTTAGAGTTTACACTTGAAAATCTCCATGAAAGAATACAACGTACCTGAAGTTGGCAGCAATGTTAACTACATCCATTTCATCTAGTTCGATTTCATCGGTAGAAAATTCACCAGTACACAAAATAGGAAATGGTTGCTTAAACACTGACCTGTAACACCATTGCAGATGCCCTAAGTTGTCTTGGCTGGACACCAAATACCAACCGAGAAGGGTAGAGATCTTCTGTAGATCCCATGTAAGACTTGTTACCCCCACATTCATGTTTTGGATATCCTTGGGCAGCAAAAATAGCACTGGATAGTATTTAACAGAAATCCAAGTAAAATAACATAACAATTCTAAAGACACACTCAACTTCCTCCCCATCCCCGCTCCTTCTTTCCCTCTCTTCAGTCCTGCTCCACTGTCCTTTCAGCTGTGAGGGTATTTCTATGGCCCAATGGGGACAGAAGTTCCCAGCTGAAAGCTGAAAATACTGGGGACAAAAATATCTCCTCCCTAGAAAAGGCTAAAAATGTAAAAAATACTACATTAACGTTCTATACCTGCCAGTAAACTTGTCAGAATTCACCCCGAGAGGTGAGTAAGGCAAGGAATGCTTTCTGCGGTATAAAGACAATGGCAAATTTTTAAACTTGAATAATTATGCCGATTTATGCATCAAATATTTTCAAGTTTCAATTGTTTGGGCGGGGTGTGGAGAAAGGGAAATACGCAATGTTTAAAGCCTTAGTAAAGGCCTTTAAAACGATGTGATACTGAGAGAAAGAGCTGTGGGCTATTGTGAGATGTATCTGAACTATTTGAAAACAACAGAAAGTCTCAGTGGATAATAGGCAACCACCTGGTAAACGTTTTAACTTTTTAAAACACAAAGTTTTCCACTCCCAGGAGAAAAAACCACAAAAGCGCTGTGCTAATTAGAAGGCAGTGATGATTAATTAGGGGAAAAATAAAAATTCCACCTCTATATATCCAAATGGAGCCTTACATAACGTGACAAAAACTCACACGAGGTTAAACTGAAGGTCTCCATTACCTCTGCCAGATCCTCCCACATCAAATGCAGATGCTGGAGAACACCCAACAAAAGAACACGGCAAGGATGCAGAGGCACCTCCTTCCCTTACCATGAGAGAGAGGGTCAAGCTACTCACTCCAGAGATTTGCAACTCAGGCTTTGAGAGACAGGTGGTTGCATTTTAAACTCCAGAAATCAGTAAAAATTGTGAACAGTACTTTTACTTCTTACCTTGTTACACATTAAAAGAGACAAAAACATTTTTATCTATCACAAGGGATAACGTGGTATTTTACAGTCTTTTCAATATTCAAAATCTTCGTAGAGCGCTTTAAAATCAGATGTGAGAGCTTTGAGCTGCTATAACCTAGAAGTGAATTCAATTAAATGCTCTTTTTTTTTTGCATATTTTAAAGTAAAGCTCAGGAAATTCCCATTCTAATTTGAGCTCAGTATCTGATATTATATTTAAAAACCTGCAGGAAACAATGAAGTTTGCTGTAAGAGTCTATTTAATGAGCCATAAAATATAGCTGTATTCAGCACTATTTACACTTCATTTTAGTAGTTTTTCTAAATTCTGGGGTTTTTTAGCTATTTTGCATGGTTTGACACCTGTTGAACAAGAAAGGCAGATTGGTAATAAAAAAGGATTTCTGTACATTTCTTTTAATTAGTGTTGCTACAACCACTCAAAGCTTTCTAATAAAAAATAATTATGCTGGTTAGCATAGCTTTATATACTTTGATTAATATAATTTGCAATACTAATTTTTCTTGACTAAAGCTTTTAGTAAGATCTTGACATTTCAATAAATACACAGGGTGTTTGCAGGAACTTTGATGACTTTATGTCAATTCACAAAGAACAGAGCCCATCTGTCAGCCACTTCTTGTGATTACGCAGTAACTCAGTATTTTACATAGGGACATCTACGAATGTAAATGTTCACTCAGGAAGAACATTGCTTTGTACGGTGACAGAAATCATCAATAATTAATAAATATATTTTAGGCTTATTGCTTTAGACCAGTGTATTATGAGCATTGTCATATTTTAAAGCTTATACTACCCTGCACTGTAATAAATATATTCACACTTATATCAGTAGTAAAGTTACTATTCACAGCTGGTTGGGTTTTTCAATAAACAATTCTCAGTCACAACTCTTCCTTTCTCCACCTACAAACAGCAACATCTCACTTCTACCAGCAGGCAGGTTGATGGAAATTCAGATTACAACAGACTTCAAAATGTGACAGAGCCAACCTTCAGGCTTTCGGCCCCCCGAGTGACAGAGACAACTTTTAGGCTTTCAATACCCTGAGACTGTTTTTCTATCGTCTTCAAAAAAAAATCTGAAGCAATAGGAAGTATATTACTTAGCATAAAATCCTAGATTAGCCTCTTGTGCTAAACAAACACAAAATTTAATAATAGCTTTTACCTTGTTTGCAAAGTAGTGAGTTTGGTAGAGATCTATCGCTATCTGGAGAGGTCCCTTACTGGAGATAAAGCAGAGTTTAAAGCAGCTCTGCAGTCTCACATACAGCAATTCCCTGTTTGTGTTTCTTCCCAAACATCACCTCTCTTTTCCTCAATTCAGGAACCGAGCACTTTGTACTTTCAGCCAAGCATGTGTTTCAGCTGTTATGTTTGCAGAAGGTTTTTTTTCCACTCTCCACATGTAGATTTATTTGGGAAAGAGTCTAGTGTTGACACAAAGCAACATTCTTGCATGTTTCATAAACTCCAGGATAAAAAGCAATTATCATTTATTTTTCAGCTTTTTTCATTAGTCGGTGTTGAGCATAACCACACACACACACAATCGCAGAAGTACAAAGATTTGTGTACTATCAGTTTCCATCCCATCTCATTAGTGCATGCTGTGATTTGATTCTATATATGTTGATTATGAGACAAGAATTCATTTGGATTTTATGTTCATTCAATATTTCAGATCTATATCTGGGCTGTGACGGAATATCTCAAAAGCATAGTTCTTCAGAAGACAAACCCAACTTGTATTTATCTTTACGGTGGGTTAAAAACACTTCAAGGTGGACAAGTGCTAAGATGCCTTCTGGCAAAATGAACAACTTTCAAACTGAAGAAAAAAAAAAACCCTGTGCTTTCAACTGATCACTCCCTGCAAATCCAGATCTCAATACTGTCTATTTACAGTGTATGCGAAAATTTGATCACAGGTACCTGGAGTTTTACCTCCCAGCATAAATACTGAAAGATATACTTACATGAAAGCAGCATTGAGAAGAAAGAGGATCAAAATAGGACAAGCAGAACACATCCAGCAAACTAAAACCAAACTTTCCGTTACCAGATGTGACTTGCAAGAAGTATAGAAACTCCCTCACAATCTTAGTCACTGCTGGCTAAGTCACTGTAAGACTGGTAGGACTAGAGCACAGACTGCAAAACTGAAGTCTCACTGTTTTGAAGTGTTCAACCCATCCTGTTTGAAGTAGCCTTAGACTGTTTCTTGCTTAGTTTTGCTGACTTCCGAACAAAGATGGATGTGTGACCCTTTTCCTTTTAGCCAACAGATCTGAATCTCCACTGTTTTCTCTGAAAAGTAATGGGCTGTCACCAGTTGTCACCTTTCTGGTCCCAAAAGAATGAAAACTGAAAAAAATACAAAATCCATTTGACCATCCATGATGGCAGAGGTTAATACTGGTTTGCTCAAGGTAAATAAGTTATGGGTTAACCACAAATTTAAAAAAGTCTTCATAAAATTGAGATCATTTCCTCAGAACAATACTGCTTTCCATCCCCTCCATTGAACAGCTTTGGCTGTACTTAGTGGTGAAACTAGGATCACTATTTATAAACCTTGCAAAGTTTGAAGCGTGTCGATTTCATGCAGGAAAATTTCAGATTAGCAGCCACAATATCATTTAAAAACTTCTAAATGTATTAACATAAATAAGAGTATTGGCAATCAGATATTTGGATTTTTTTTTTTCATTTTCTTAATAGTCACCTTGCCTAAGATATCAAAAGTATTTTCAGCTTGGAGATGAGTATATACTAAAGATGAAACTGCACAAAGACTTCCTCTCCATGCCTGGGGAAAAATAATACCAACAGATATTGGTACTATCAGCACAATTGCTGCCCTGCTGTTTTAATCTGTTTGCAACAGGATTGTCGCACAGTAGTCCACGGAAAATAGCTGCTGCAGTTTGCTCTTAAATGCTTTTTGTTCTGGGTGGTTTTGCTGTTAGTTTCCTGTTCCTCTTTTTTAAAGTTGGAGGGTCAGTTACAGCAAATTGGGAAGAGACACAGAAAGAAGATAAACCAGAGATGACTGTCCCTAGTCCTGCACGGTAAATAAGATGTATTCTGACTACAGAAATATGCTACGTTGGAAAAAACATCTCCAAAAGTTATAGAAACTCTTTCTCTTAAAGAGTGTCATCATTTCTCTGCTGGTACGCCTATACAAGTCATTCTACGACTGTATAAAAGATGCACATGTATCATTCACTCTCTCATTAAATCCTCTTAAGTCAACATTAAGTCCTCTTCTTACACCATGGAGCTCCTTACAACACTCACCAGCATATGTCACACTAAAGACATTGATTTAATGCATGTAAGAGATATTATGATCCTTAATTGTCCTATTGACATTCTGACTTCAAATCTGAGATGTAAATACTTTTGAGCAAGAACAAACCCAGATATTTCTCACTTCAAGTCAGATACTTGAAAAAACATGTCAAATGACAACCCGACATTCACCTCAGATTCATCTACTTGTCAGGTAATATCAGCCTAAATATTAAAGATACTTTTACTCCTCAAGCACAGTCTGTGGCTGTAATTTTCTGGCAGTTAAGCATGAAACACCATCTAAAGTGCTACCAGATATTTCAATACTGTGTGTAAGTTTGGTTCCACTCATCAAAAAATAAGTAAGGTACTTCAAAAGGCCCAGAGACAGCATAATGAAAGATACAGGATGCTTTCTGTACCAAGGACAGCTGAAAAACAACCCCTCTTCTGCGAGAAGAGTTGACTTTGGGGTGTGTGACACAAAACCTTTAAACTGAGTGGCACAGAGAAGGCAAAGATTGCCTGTTTACTGGGTTTTCTTTGTACTGGAACAAGAGTAGAAGAACTTACGGGGGCCATAAAGGGAAACTACCAAGTAACGAGTGAAAACTAAAACAATTTGTTTGTTCAGACCCCCTGTAGTTAAACTGGGGAATTCATTGATGCAGAATGTTATGGATGTTGTGGGTTCAAAAGAAGCTGGACTAATTTGTGAAAGTAAAATACATTAAATGCTGTAAGAATCAAAGTCGTAACTAAGACACATGCTATCATAAGCTGAGAAGTCCTTGTACCTTTCCTGCTTTTTTTGTCTTTGCCAGAAGGACGATGCTAGTCTAAAGAAACATGAGAAAAGCCATACCAGTTCAGACTAGAAGTTCTTAACTTATGAAATACATCAGCCACAGCTTTCTTTGACATTTTCCTTTTACTATTAGGGATCAGTTGAGTTTTCAGACCCGACCAGCTGGTGACACTGTGTGTTGGGGATGGGTGGGGTTGGGGGTGCGAAATACAATTATTCAAAGAACCATTACTTCTTACACAGCATAACTAAGGGTGGCTAACAAAGTCGTGTCACTGAATAGAAAGTTCATTACCATGGTTCTGGTTTTCTGGCTTAATGATGTATCATGCTAGTACAGAATTAAAAAAAAAAAAATACTATTGTACAGTAAAAGAATTATTAGATTTTTTTTTTCTCCCTTCCTGTTCTACAAGGGCACTGGGGGTTCTCTGTCCTCTCCCTACAGCATTTCTTCACCTAGCTACATTCTGGACAAAATGAAGTCTTGTTACATATTTTCTAACTACAAGAAAATATGTTTATAAGTGCTAAATTTACATTACCATATAGCCTACAATGCTGCTTTGTGAGTGAGGACATTCTTTTATTCTTCATTCAAGGATGTTTCCCTGCTTTAAAGCACTGAGTCAATCGTATATTCTCTTGTTCAGACACAGGTAAAACAATCATGCCACAGGCAATCAGCTTTGGAAAACAAATGGTTGAAGGAGGCAGTTCCTCTCATCAAAGAGCATCTTCAGTTATCTAACACTATTTCAGGGACAATCACATATTGAAAATATCTACTGTTCTGAAAGCTTGGAATGACATGTCTTTGCACACAGTTAAAAGAACAAAACAATTCCTTGGGAGACCAGCAGCCCACTTGCACACAGAGCTGAAAAGGACAAAGAGTTTTGGATGGGTAAAAGCATATAATAGTCCTTTATTGTAACATACCATGAAAATGCATTTGGGGTTTGTCTCCACTGCCTGCCAATCTTCCCCTGCGGCTTTTAATATGTATGTGTCAGTCCTCTCAAGCTAGAAATGCAGTAAAGTTGAAATCCAAGTGGAGTTCAGAGCTGATCAACCAACAACTTGCGTGCTTTCTTCAGTGTGGCTTTTTAATACTGGATTGTTAATATGTTAATTGATACCTTGTGGAAAAAAACCCAAAACCAACAACAACAACAACAACAACAAAAAAAAACCACAACCAAAAAAAACAACAAAACCTTTCTTCTTTTCTTTTTTTTTTTCCCCCAGCAAACACAAAACCTTGGAAGTAAATTAATGAAGAACCAAATGGCAAAGCAGATTGCATTGTTACCACCAAATGGTGTTTCAAACACAATCTAATTAGGTGATAAAATGGACCAACATACACTGAGACTAAGGAAGCAATTAAGGAGTGGGAGAGGCATCAGTCACACAGGACTGTAGTGTGAGACATTTGGCATTTAGCTCTCTAGCAACTTATCTATCTCAAGGGAAGAATAAAATGAACCAGAGTGGAGGATGGCTTCTTCAAATTGAAGCATCTTTGTTTTCATTCTGATTTTATGACAAATCAAAAAAAAAAAAAAGTCTAACATATTGATACGAACTCTTAGGAAAAGAGTTAACCTCAGTAAAATAGACAATTGTGCTGATCTTTGACATTATCAGCTCTTATCCATTTACCACAAAAATTGGTTTTGAGGCTTGAACTCTTCCTACATAAACTAATTAAAAACTAGTATATTAAAAAAAAAGATTATTTGTATAATGAATTTACCTTCAGATGTCAAGACAGAAGTGGTATAATGTGTTTGATTTAGCAGGAAGCAACTCAAAGCATATATTTATCAACCATTTACTCTTTTTCAATTGCCTTAAATTTAAAAATAAATCACATATCAGACAGAACTGCTCACACACAGGAACATATGCAGATAAACACTCACAAAAGAAAGGCAGGGAAAGCCATCCCAGCACAAAGATATGCCAAGAGATACTAATGCTATTAAATCTTGAGAGCACTTTCACCCTACTTCTTCAATATTACCTGCTCCCTTAATTGTGCCTATTTCATTCCAAATGGAGAACATCTAAACAAAATAATCAATTAAACTTATGGTCCATCATTTTAAACACCAATAATACAGCCCTAGATAGTGAAATAAGTCTGTTCTAGAGCCTTAGAAGAGGTAAATCTCCCAGTTGTGTGGTCACATGCATTCATAATTACGGTCACATTATAAGTGAACACTTGCATGCATGTAAGGTTTTACAACTGCTAGCAAGTACCACACTTGTTAAATTTGTGCAGCTCAGCTTGTCGAAACAGCAAGCGTTGAGAGTAACCCACGCTGGATCCCTGTAATTCAGACAGACGAGCGAGACGTGTACCCGCATGCTGTTCTGTCAAAGATATCTTAGAAACTGCTTTCAGGTGCCATATGAATATTCCAGGAAATTCTCTCAATAAATAATATTTAAAAGCTCTGGTAACTTTGCAAAGTACTTAATTGCTGTTAAAGCCTGCTAAAAGCTTAGCTCCAGTGAGTAAGACTGATAATTATTGAAGAGATTTATGTGATTAACATGGTAGAGTTAATTTTGAAGACATTTCCTAACAAAACTAAGTACCCTCATGACAGTCAGTTTTTTAATATTACCCATTTGTTTTATATGACTTCTGTTTAATAGACTTGACTAAGATTCTACACAAAATGCCATTTAAGAAAGATGCAGAATTTCTAACATTGCAGAGACCCAGCAGGTATTGATATACAAAGTAAGTATGAAAATATTTTCAAATTCTTCTGTAATTGACAATTCCGTACTGACACATTCAACACCTGTAACACTAATAAGTTATTATTTGATGCATGAATGTAATTTTATTTGTGAGATGTCACATAATTCTCATCTATCGCTGTACTAGGTGTACTGCGTAAGTGTAAAACACGCTCCAGTATTCCTGTTACTACTTTGGGGGAGGGGAATGCAAACTATAGAGAGAACCTCAGCAAGGAAGCACATGTGGATACTACAGGAGAAATTGTGCACTCGGAAAAAAGTTTACCTTCCTGTACTCACGTGGCTGACATGACAGCTGATGTACATCCTTCGATAAACCTTTCACCACCGTGAAGGTTAAGATTATTATTCTTCTACACTATTGCAATAGAGGCATAAGGAAAACAGATACTTAGGCTTTTAAAAAGCTTTCTGTTTTTGCATCACAGCTTTGGGAAAGAACTACTGAATTCACAGGAAGTTTTATGCAAAACTGTCGCAACGCAGAGAAGATACATGACCTCTTCTCCAAAGCTGCCTAACTGATTGCAGGTAGGTAACACTGACTTCCACAAGCATGAACAGCATATTTAATGAACGTTTTTGCGTATCAGCAGTATACTTTTAGTATTTAACTTTTAGTATTTAACTTCATCACATGATTTCATATTTACTCAGCTTTTCACTGAATTAAAATACTCACAAAGTATTTTACATCTTTTCTGTAAACCACTAAAGATTTCTTATTTTGTACTACAAGAAATAAATCACTTAAGGACATCCAAACCTTGCTCAAACCCATTGCAGGTTTCCAAATTTTGAATTTTATTAATTGATGTAGCTACAAAGTATGTATGCACTTCTGTTTCTAGTCACAGTTGAACATTCAATGAGAAATTACATTCAGCAATCGTTAACTAATTACATACATGAATGCAGCACCAAATATATAGTAATATTTAAACATTTTAGATTTTACCATCACTTGATATCGTTGTGGATTTTGTCGTTTGTTTTTTTTTAAGGTTAGTTGGTTGGTTTCTGTTTGTTAATGGGTTTATTTTAAGATATTACTGTCTTCAACCTTAGATCTCTGTCTCATGTGATAAGTTGGGCTACAACAGGCTTTGCCCCAAACCTGATTCTCAGACAGTCAGAAAATGAAAAAAAAAACAAAACAAAACCAAACAACTAAAACCCAAAACACAATAGCAACAAACTCCAAACAAACCTTAGTTAAATAACATGGGTCCTTGAGGGCTTACACTGAATCCAAAAGACTGGTTAGCTGAGGATGCTCAAGCCTCCTGGATACAGGTGATGGCTGTGGCCAGGGAAAGAATTACTGGTTTCTCACTCCCAGAAATTACCTACAGTAACACCGACTACCTCAGAGGAATACACTGATATACCTTGCAAAAAACCCACTCCTTCCTCTCTGATAACTGGTAGGAGGCACTTGGTGAACATGTTGCTCAGCAGTGTCAGTGGGTGGTGCCTGGCACTGGGAATGAGGAGCAGGTCCGCTCCCAGTGATGGGACACGCACGCTCCATGAGCTATTACAGTTCCCTTCAGTCAATCAGGGCAGGCACAGGCTAAAAAGTTGAAAGACACTGATCTACCATAATTACTGTTTCTTTGGGGTTTGACTTTTTCCCCAAGAGTGGCCTCTTGGATCACTACGCAGTATTCAATAAACATTCATCCGTTCTTTCATCCTCTCTCTGTCTCTCTAATTCTGGCAACATTCAATGCCCTTTCCTGTGTTTCTATGAAACACAAGTAAGAAAAAATACAGCAGACTTAGCAGATGATGACTAAATACAGGAAGAGTACCGGTATTTTTATCTTAATTAAAAATAAGAGATTACAAATATAATATTATTATTTTAAAAGTTAGGTGACAGAGTGCATACTTTATCAGGTACATCTGAAACAGGAGGATCAGCAGCAGCGGAAAGGTACACCTTAAGATTTTGTACACGATCTAAAACTTCAATATATTCTAAAATTTCAAGTATTAAGTATGTGTTTGCCTACTGTAAGTTTATGAACGCACTCTTTAAAAGGAAGAACGCATGTTTTCTTACTGCTGTGTCACTGCTCTATGAAGTTCTCTCCACAGTAGCTCAAGGTGCAATCCATGGGAAATGCCAGTGCTAAAGCCAATAAAAATTATCGCAGTATAGGAGCTTTACAAATTTGTGAAGTTTTTTTTTTTTAAGATATTAAAGTGAAGGTTATAAGTTCATCAAACTTTTTGGTTTAAACCTACTTGTGGCTGATGCAAACGTATCTTTTTCTTTTTCTGTAAAAATGATTTCTCTGAAAATGTGTGCTTGCTTTCAGGTTTCATTCCAAAAGGATGTCAGATGAGCAGAGATCTGCTAGTAGTTCAGAAATGAAATGAAATTTTCAAGGTCAAAATAAAAGCCTTATTCGCAAGTAATAATCCAAGTGAACTATTTATGGAAGACATATAAATGTTCTACACAAATGGAAACCCAAGACTTACAGGAAAGCACAATGAAAGAAACCATTTATCAAAGTTCTTGAGTTTTGTGATCCAAGAAAATTTAATTTTCTTCTGACTAAGTAGTGGGAATTTCATGGAGGGTAAAAAATTAAGTACGAAGGGCTAAGAATAAGCTAACATACAGCTATGAGGACAATTTGCAAGAGAAGTAGGCAAACTACAAAAAGAATTTAAAATAATAATTATTTTTCAAAAAAAATCCAACATTGACCACAGCTACCAATACCCATTAATAAACCACTGCCTTAAAAGAAATGGTAGTGCAGCTTCCTGCCAGACTGTCTCGCAGGAAAACGTATTTATTTAATTTAGAATTCAGTTCTTTTGATTCTTTTTCTAGCAGACACTTTAGCAGGCATTATTTTCATCATTTACATGCTACTGTACGGCCAAATGGCACACTTACATGTAATTTGTTGTATGTATTATCATACCCCGGCAATCTTATCCTCTACATTTTCTTTCTCATTTATAAAGCAAAACAATTGTAAAAATGACGTCAGGCCTTAACAGGTAATGGTTATACCCAGGAATCCACAACAACAGTGTCCCTCAGTTTTAAAGGACTGTTACTTCCCAGTTTCCAGAACAAACACACGTGTAATTTTTGAAGCAGGTGTTTTTGTTAGAGTTGCCTTTCCTAGAGAAAATCGTGTAACAGAGATTTTGTATAGCTATTTAAAAATCAAACTATCCAGTTTAGAGATTTACCAGGTCAGAGGTTCCAAGCTGGTAAATCTCCAGTTTTTGCAGTATCCCTGGTTTCCCGCTGTGATGAATTTCTGTAGTTGTGGAAAAGTGAAGAACTAGGAGCAAGAACTTTGGAGCTAGCTAACATTTGCTAGAATTATCATTTGCAGGAGAAACTGAACTGGTTTTTAAAAACTATTAACTAATGCTGGCTTTCAGCTGTGTCCTCAAGGTCTAAAATCAGACCGAAAGCTTAAAAACAATAGTCTAATTGCCACTGAACAATAAAGCACTTCTTTCATATTATGTTCTCTGTGCTAATTATAGTCTTTCAAATTAATTCCAAACCCACGTACATGGCAGAGAAAATCAAGTGATGCTATACTTCAGTGTAGAATTTTAAATATCCCCATAATTATTCAAATCAGGTTTGGGGCTTCAAAAGCTTTACTTTTCAAGGATTAAAAAATGAAATTGAAATTAATCACAATTTGTAAAATAAAACATAATATATTATTTTCCTTTACTGTTTTCCTAGGTTTTTTTTCTTCAGCCAACCTGCCCGAGATTCATTTTATTTGGGGCAGTATAGCTTGAAAACGATTGTTCCAGCAGCGGAGCAGCAGACTATGGAAATACACAACGCGCACACTACAGCCTCCTGGCAGAACCGTGACAGACATTGTACATGAGGTACACCTGCAATGTGAAGAATGGAAAGTGAAAACCACTTCTCTAATAAATAGCATTTCAATAGCTTTAATAGCAAAAGCTTGGCAAAAGACAGGTGTAGTTTTGTGTACGTTAAAATGCTGACATTTTAGGCTTACCACTCTTGCTACATTGATTTCTTAACCTTTTTTTTTTTTCCATTTCTAAATCACAGAATCACAGAATGGTTTGGGCTGGAAGGGACCTTCAAAGTCCACCCAGTCCAACCCCCTGCAAGGAGCAGGGACATCTCCAACCAGATCAGGTTGCTCAGAGCCCCGGCCAACCTGGCCTGGAATGTTTCCGGGGATGGGGCATCCATCGCCTCTCTGGGCAACCTGGGACAGTGTTCCACCACCCTCAGCGCAAAAAAATTTTTCCTAATATCCAATCTGAATCTACCTCCCTCTATTTAAAAACCATTATCCCTCATTTTCTTACAACAGGCCCTACCGAAGAGTTTTTTCCCATCTTTCCTGCAGCCCCCTAAGGGGGACCGCTCTAAGGTCTCCCTGAAGCCTTCTCTTCTCCAGCCTGAACAGCCCCAGCTCTCTCATTTTTTTTCCTTCTGCAGCCATTTTAAAAGGTCTAAATGCAAAAAAAAAAAAAAACTACTTGTATAATAAAGATGAACTATTGAAAATCTGCCACACAAACTGCCAGTCCATACACTCAGAATAAAATGTGGTGCATCCTCTTACATGCAGAGTGGATGAGAAAGCGGAAAGATTACATTGTGGTAACGTGACTGAACTAAAACAAGTCTAGGCAGCTGGAAGAGACTGCAGCAATCGACATATCAAAAGAGGCAGAGCTCTCATTGAGCACCGCGGTTTTTAAATTATGGTTGTGCTTGAGCACGGGCTTGAAAAGAGCTTTTAGCAATATTCTGTACAGGAAAATAAATAGGTTTTAGAAAAGGAAGGCCAACTTGCACTTCCTTTTCACCAGTATCCAGACAACATGAAGAGCTTTAAGAACCTTCACAAATAATCGGTTTTGAATAGATTCCACATATTATATATTGGAAATCAGGAATGGACTTACTTTATTCATTTATTGCTACTTGTTATTTTGACTAATAGCCTCCTTGTAAACAAAATGAATCTACAAGCAAAGGAACAACCCTTAACATTCTCTTTCTCCCCTCAGTGGTAAGCGCTGTAGAGTCAGGCTGCAAACGCTGTACGTGCTGGGTACCAACCTGGACGCCAGTTGAGCCACAGCTTTCTGAGCAACAACGGGGCGAAAATACCTCTGGTGGACTTCAGAGAACAGAGCTGTCTAACTGTGCTCAGGTGAACAAACCAGTCTTGTCAGAAGTACTACTGGTAACATTTTCAGAATATCTTCTTTAATTAAGGTTAACCTCTTTTAAACACACACACAAAAGTCGTTTAGCGTGATATTTCAGAGACATATCCTCTGAATATATTTCCACGGAGATACTGCTCTCCTATTCATGTCTTCCTACCCAAGAGCCGCAGAGATGTAAGCTAAGGTCCTTTTTTGGGCTGATTTCTAGACAGAGGACAAAGCAAGTGAACACTATACCTGCAATTAACAAAGAAAATCCCTACCTGTCAACCTGCACAGGTGACGGCACGAGTGCTTTAGGCGCATGTTGTACACATGCTGGCCCATCGCGGCGACTGCACGAAGCAGACAGACCCACCAGAAGGAACCGTGCCAACGGCCAGACTGCTCAGGTGAAATGCATAAGCAATCGGGATGCTTGCAGAGTGATACACAAACTCTTACAGGATTTCGTGAATTACGCACACGCTAATCTGAACTGCCTACTTCGAAAATAAGGAGAAAAACAAAAAAAAAAACCAAAGGAACATGCACACTAGAAAACATCAGCCAAAGCTTTGTGCCTCTACATATTAAATCAGATTAATAAAACATCAATATTAAATTAAGACAAATGACGAACCAGCAACACATTACTAGAGGTACTTTTAAAAATCTTTCTAAAGTGTGTATCAACATGAGCAGCTATTCACCGGAGTAAATCAAGCGTGGAAAACAGCGCCCAGTAGAAACAGATCCCCCTTTCCCTCCACTGCACCTCATCAGGGGAACTGATAAACAATCTTGTACAGCATCACACAGTCAGAGTTTCAGCTAGATATGACAAATATGAGACAACAGTGACTTAGAGCTCCATATCGGCATAGAACTTCAGGGATAAAAGTGGAAATTAGCCTTCACCTGTAGGTCTGTGAGAGTACAGTATGCGAGGGTTTCACTGGAAACCAGAGTTTCTGAGAAACATACTTACGTATTTACGCACTTCATTCGGACTTAGTCACAACAATGAACATGAGCCATGAAAACCCCTCTACTTTCAAATCCTCTGCAATCTGTTAAAGAACCCAATATTTAACCTTTGCGATTTTTACTTTTTAAAAATTACAAAATCTATTCTTCGTTTTCAATCCAACCATGAACAGACTTTTATTAAGTTGTTTTGAGTGACTTGAACTTCTGTGATTTATCTGGCTTTGAAAAAAAAAGTAATGGATAAAGCCAACAGCTTTGATCTTTATTTTACAAGTAAGGAGCTTAAAAAAAAATCATAATAATATAATCCAAAATGATGGCACCAAATAAAAAAGAAATCATATCTAGTCTGCTGCTTCATCACATCAGGCATCATCACATAGATAAAAATATAACTTTGCATCAAAAAAAGGGAAAAGAATAAAACCTATGGGCACTGCAACTACAAGGACTTCTTCAACAGCCCTTCCATTAATAATAGCACTTATTAGCATCAATGTTATTGTTAATTACCATTTCTGTTTGTCTTTTATGGTAATCAAAGAATAAAATAACAGGTAAAATATGGTTTACTATGTAAAACATAGTAAACTTCTGCTTGTTTCCTTTCTGTTATTTCTGCTCCTGCCTGCTTCAATTGCATGCTTTGCCTTTATATTCATCTTTATTTTGATTTATTTAGTATACTATCAATAGCAGTCATGCTACATGACACAACACGTTGCCAGGATGTTAAAATTGGTCTTTTTTGATAATGACATGGTCTGCATGAAATGAGAAAACAGTGAGAGAACGCTGAAGGGGCAAAAGCAGCATGGTAGCCATTCTTTCATTAATTACTTCCAGAGTGTCTATTAGTCTTTCTTAAAAATTCATTGAATTGTAACCAAAAAAATCTAGGAAGCAAGGCTACTTTTGTCTATCCAGAAACATAAGGCACCACAACTTGACTGCAAGCCCTAGAATGGCTAAAGGTACCTTTACAATCTGCTTTTGGACACTAGAGGTGTACCATCCCCAAAATGAAGAGATGAGAAATTAATAAGAAAAAAAAAAAAAACAACACTATTTGTTTTCTTCCAAAAGTCAAGCAACAAGTAGTGGAAGAGTCCACAGGTCTGCTTCTCCTCAGATAACCTTCTCACCTCTCCTGAAGTTTTTCCAAAGCCAGACAAGAATATAATTTAATTTAATACAATGAAATGAGAGGTCGTGTTTGCATGAGAAAATACGGTTAGGTGAGATGAGCCGTCAGAAGAAATAAACTACTACATTCACACCCAAAATCTTCAGATAGGACAGTAAATGGAGTTTTTCTCTTTTCAAAAGAAATACCACAAACAGCAGCTAAAGATACTTCAAATACAATTACTTCTAGAAGTGTACTCTTACAGAGTAGCTGGGTCAAATCTTGTCTGCCAAAGTTCACATCAGAAACAAGATTATATTTTCTACACATATCATTATTTTTCCTAAACAAGGTTTATTTTTCCATTTTCCTTTCAGAAGTTCTTAGACGCAAAACAAAATTAGGAAAAATTCCATCAGCAGCCTGTTTGCCAGCCTCTCAAACTGAACTACAGTAATCAAAAGTAAATGACTGCTCATCTAGCTTATAACGAATTCCCTTTGCACATTAACTAATCCCCCCATGACCATATTAACACTGGTACTTATGCACTGATCCAGTGGACAAATTACACTTTACCCTGGTTACATTTGTCTCTCAAATTGCACAGGAAAATTAGGCTGCAAGTGATCAAGTTCTGCCAATTATTTATTTAATTTACTTGTTAACAATGAGAAAATCCTCTCATACTAATGAGAAAAATTCTAAAACAGAAATATACCTCTCCCCATTCAAATGAAGAAGGGAAAAAAAAAAAAGCAAACCCCACAGAGTTTGGTAGATATTAGAGTTATTTCTGTGATCCTCTTATCTCTTAGCCTGCAGATGGATGGTCCATTTAATGAAAAACAACGCTCCCCCTCGTATCAAAGCCACAACGAATGACCAACTTTTTCACAAGAGAATGGCTAAAATACTTCAGGGAGTGCTCTCATCATCTCATGTGTTGTTTCCAACCACAGCCATACAAAATGCCTCAATTTTGTCAAAATAGGCTCTCCATTTCTTAAACGCATTTCTTCATTAATTAATTTGCTGAAATTTAGTTACTAGTTAACATTCATAAAACCATGACTATATTAGCATAATTCACAGCTCTAGCACTGAAATATGGTATGCTATTCATCATTCTGTAATTCTTCTTAGGAACACTAGAGTTGAATACTCGCACAAGATCACAAATACAGCACGTTGGCTATTTCCCCAGAAGCTTCTAACTGTGGATGACAAAAATTAGAGAAGATCTTTGGATCCCTTGTCATTTGGATACTTTCTAGAGTGCCAAACTCTGACCAGATTCCCACAACTAAGAGAGGACTTCTGCATCTTGCGTTGCAGAATTTGATTTGTTTTAGAGTACAACACACAAGTCCTGGGTTCCATGGAGATTATTTCTGACAAGGTTTCTGGCAGCTTCTTGAATTTTAACTAATTCTCTTCTCATTGTTTTTCAAATTGGTACCAACTCTTTGCATGAAGTGAAATGCTCATTTGCTTAAATTAATTCACAGAATACTGCTCCCATAGTTCCCTGTAACTTCTTGTTCTGCTGCAGTTGCACCATCCAATCTGCCTGTTGCTCCAACGCCTTTAACCTACCTTCTGACTCAACACCAGCCATGACTTCTCACATCTCCTGCTCTGCCGACTTTCCTGTGGATTCAGCTCATTATCTTCTACACAATGTTTCAGTCTTCTTTTTTCTTTTACTCCCACTCTTATTAATACTCAAATCTGTCTTACACTCAGTATCTCTCCCCTCCATGGAGCACACAAACTTCAATGACATCAGTTCTCAGGAGTTTCTGATGTTAAAAATCACATGTTCATTGGGTGACACACACAAATTCCTGGGGTTTTTTGCCTCTTGGAAATTGTTTTATCTCTGTCCCAGAGGTGAAATGAGAATAGTCAAGATTTGATAATTGTAAATGCTTTTATTTGACTGTTTTCTTCACATTTGGACTTTTGGACGTAATATGCATTTTTACTGATGCATCACACAAAAAATATTTTCTTCTGCAATTGATACATACTCCAAAATATTATTTCCCTCTCTTCTGAGTCTCCTGCATTCCATTAATTTATGACTTGCTGAGCTGCATCTGTTAGCAATGTTTAAATACTGGGATTCTTTTCAAAATCACTGACAAATACAGGAACAATATGCACTATTTCAGTTGCAATAATTTAACGCATTTTACGAGTCCAATAGACACAGGTGTTCACCGGGTCTCTACAATACCTTTGGCTGCTGAATCATTTATACTACGAAATACACTTAGGCTATACTTTTGTGATCGACAGAATGAAAGGCAGAGTGAGACCTTAATAGTCATGATAACCAGCTCAAAGAGGAGACAAATTTGACTGGTACGGTGGTCACCGCTTGTTGCTCTTGGAATCCCAAACAGAAATGCCATAGAGGATGTGAATTCACACTTTGTGGAGAAGTAATGTGGCTGATCAAGTAATGCACTAAAAATTCCAACCACTTCCAGCTACATTACATTGAAAATATAATAACGTGATAGACTAGTGATACCAGGAGTGAGGCACTATAGGGACGATCTACACTGTATTATATTTAGTTTCAAGAAAATGATGCAACTTTTAAGGAGATGATAAGTGTCACATTACTGCAAGCTAAATATACACACAGTGTCATAACAAAGAATTTGTCTCATGGTGAAAACGCACTTCAGAGTTGCAGCATTGAGGACACAACATTTACAGTGAAGAATTTCAGAGCGCTCATTCTGTATTATTTTCTATTAATGCTCAAGATTATTCAAAAGAGAAAGGTCACACTGAAGACAGTTCTTTTCACTTCGTAAGAATAAGATAAATGTGTGACTAGCACTAGGCTACTGGGTCACTATGACTTAAAAAAAAAAGAGGAATAAAACAGCCTTCTCAAAACTAGATCAAGAAACTAAATAATGGGAAAAATGCAGGTGAAAGTCATCTGAACATTTGAAATTCTGCAAGTTGGAGACGGACTGTTTGGGACATTTAATGATATCTAAGTTTCTTAATAATTTATAGTCACAATTTTATCTTTTTACTACATATCTGTACTCATGATACCCAATGACTTTCTGTGTCATGGAGTCAGAGAATGCTAAAATATAAAGACAACACGTCAAGTCACTTAAAGTATTCCTACGCGCTAAAGGAGCATCGGTGGGTCATGGCATTTCAGATTAACTGGCAGTACTGAATCATACGTCACACAGGCAACCAAGAACCGTGTGGCACATTGCAAACTAATTATTGTAAAACCTCTAAGCTTCCTAACGAGGAGTTCCTTCATTCCTACACACAGTGAGCAGGTGTAATTTGACTTACCAAAACAAATGAACAAACAAAACCACCCAAACCAGACATAGCACTTATCAGATGTGAATAAAGCTGCTTCTTAAAATGCTATGCATTCTTAGATATGTTGCCAAATGCATTTCCAGTTCAGAGATTTTAAATATCGTATTTTGAAACATCTCTAAGGAAGTAACAAATTATTTTTTTCCAGACATGACTGTTATACCAAGGATCCTAGCATGAATAGCTGATCTATAACATGTACGACTATGAAGTTCAAGCTGGTGGGAACCTGCTTGGCCTGTGGAAGTATAAACAAACACATAAAATGTAAAGGGAAAAATAATCTAAATAACGTGGTATCTCCTGCACTTTATGGGTAGGAGTCAGTCCTTCAAGAAAGGTAGAAATAACCAGCCCTTGCTCTAAGGACACCTCAAGGTATCCACTCTTCTTTTCTCCTCTGCAAACAAGCGGAGGGCATTCACGTTTTGAAGCACTTTGGTGTTAATGTGAGAGACAAGGGTGACCATGCCAAGGAGTTCAACATATGCTCAAGGTTTGGTATCCTAAGGGCTCTGGAAGTGAGAAGCGAACAACACCAGTGCTGTGACAGCTCATTCCACCACACGGAGCACAAGAAGGTCTTCTCGGCATTATGTACAACTCGCTTCAACTATTTTCAAGCTATAAGTATTACTCCACTTTGAAGTTACAATTATTGTTCTCTTTGAGTATTGCAGGGAGGTTTCCACTGTCAGGCTAATAATCACAGTTTATCCATTAAGCATTCCCAGCGTCTGTCTGTCTCTGCTTTCTGATTACTGTCTGGTCAGTTAATTTCTACAGCTTTTCAGCTGGCACTAATCAGGAATTAAAAGCTGCCATCAGCTTTGCTAGATACAGATTTCTACCCTGGGCAGAAAGGATTTTCAAAATAGGCAATTCTTGGCCTTTCCTGATTATCCACAGACAAGCTCATAATCCAGCCGCTAATATTTAGGAAGTCAAGCAGTGAAATAAACAATGTTGATTATAATCTACTGTTCTTTTTGTAAAATCAAGAAGTAAAGGAAAAAAAAAAACTTCAGCATTCTAATCTCAAGACATCTGTTTTGGGTTGGGTTTTGGTTTTCTTTTTATTTTTCACTCAATGAGAGAATGAATTTGGATGTATGATGAAAAGTAAGGCAGGAGTTCAACAAAAATAGTCCTTTCTAGACTATACATTTACAATGGCCAGTACATTTTATGTCTAACAGTTTGTTTTATATAAATAAATACAGTAAATAAAGACATTTCAGTCAAGTTTACTACGATTAAGATAGTGATTAAACCAATTTTGTCATTTTAAATGGGTAGATTCCACGGGGTGGGAGGAGGACAGACATACCAGACTGACTGGATGGGAAATATCTACTTTTTACTCGCTCTTCCAGGTGAGGAAGCTCAATAAGTCTTCTGAGTAGCCTATAATCATCAAAAGAGAGATCACAGAGTAACAGAAATTCTGTAACGACACCAATACGAGACCAGTTGCAAGTTTGGATGCATTACCATCTTACAATTCACCTACGTATTCCTACTGAAACTTTCATTAAAATTGTTGGCTCTCAAATTTCATTCCGATGACGGCCTCTTCAAATTGTTCTACTTGTTAATTTTGGCTAATATAATGAATCAAGTGGGTTTGCATAACTCTCCTCAATTTTACATTAACAGCAGAGCTGCTGAAAATCCAAAATCTTCCAACTGAATTGTCTGCAATTTTTTTTTGTGTTGTCAGGAATGTTGCTCTGTCAGATCATAGAGACAGGGTTTGGGACAAGAACTGTGACAAACCACAGGGAAAGATCACTGAGGGTAGGCAGGCTAAATATGCTTAATTCTATCAGCAGGCAATCAGTGACATTTCTTGTTCAAATACATAGAGCCCAGTCCTATTTCTATGGCTACAAATAACATAGTAACTGTAAATATTTGTACAAATTTTTGTAAGATAAAATATATAATGCACTTGTATATCAAAAACATCAAGGTTTTTTATAAATACTGTATCTTATTTTTCTTGCAAAGCTGTAATATAGTCTATATGTTCACGCTGCTGTTATTGAAATTTAGACAGTGCTGTGTAGCATCCTTTCACCTCGAGCCTCTGCTTTAAAAAAGTCAGAATATTATTCTAAGGTTACAATGAATACTAAACAAGAAGGCAGTTTTAAGAAAGAAAAAAAAAAAAAAAAAAAA
>WHYT01017407.1:511288-540156 GCA_009806455.1 Tetrax tetrax | reverse complement strand
AAAGTCAATTTTAAAAAAAAAAAAAAAAAAAAAAAAAAAAGCTGAAAACAACCTGGCTGAAAAGGAAGCAAGAGTCTGAGGAGATATAATGTTGTGCACCATGAGAAACTTCTGGGAAGAAAATAAATCGATAAAAAGTCTATGTACCATTCCACATTCACAATGAGAAAAGAAATTGAAATCCCCTTGTGAGGTCAAGCCCACAAAGTAAACTGGCTATACACGTGCAGCAGGTTACAGTGCTTGGAAGAGATAAACAGAAAAAATAAATCACTTCACGTCAGGCTATGGCACGTAGATTCATTGTCTAAACGTCACAATGCAAAAAAAATAAAAAAACAGAGAGGTCTGTGGTTCAATAACTAACCAGAAAAGCTTTCACTGTTCAACACAGAAGTGAAAAATCAGGAGGTTAGCATTACTTCTGGACTTTATGTTTTATTATCAACCATAGATTTCAAGTGAGACTTTGTCTGAAAGTAAGATAATATAAAATGTTTCCTGTATGTATTTGTAATTGCCTACTAATTAATTTTTTTCCAATTTGAAGAAAAAAGTGAGAAGAACTTTATAAGAGATGGGAAAGTTCTGTTCTCTCCAATATCCTGTGTTTCCAAGTTGATATGCACAAAAAGAATAAAATTTTATCAAAATTGAACTACCTGTTATTTATAGTAATGTGTCTTTAAAATGCCACATTCGCTGCGTGCTAAATCCTAACCATTCTCTGGTTTTGAAATTAAAAATTATTCCTCCCTTTCAGGACATTCTCAGATTTGAATCAAATGGACAAGTGTAATATCCTAGACGGAGGAAAATATAAGAAAATCACTATAACAATCTATGAACGAGTAAATATGCGGGCATCCAAGCGTACTAGGAAGAGTCAAGTACAAAATGCTTCTGAATGGAGTATCAGGTGGGAAGCGGTTTCTTTAGAGGTGCTTGTATCTTAAGAGAAACAAACAAACACAAAGAAAACCCATTTGAAAATGATCAGTAACACTGCTACAATTAGATATCAAAAATATCTGCATACATACCAATATATATGCTTTTAAGAAACTGTTATTTTGAAGAGTGAACTGTCAAGGGCTCTTTAATAATATTGCATATTGAGAGAGTCCCAGGCTGAGAGCAGGGGGCTCAAAAATGCAGCCACAAAGTGAAACCAGAAGCCACAGAAATATAAATGTAGAAGACCACTTGTGAATAAACACAGACCACAACCTGGAAGGAAACTTGCTTCAGGGCATAACAACAGCAATGATAAAACCAAGGTTGTGTGCCTGGCTTAATTGTGTTAATGAAGCCATTAGTTATGCTATCAGAAAGCTGTTTCCTAAAGAGTACTGGTAAAAACAAAACGGTCTTGTTGGAGAAATCTGTCATCTTGAAGGAAGAAGGAACCTGTTGTGAAACACTGACCACCTGCTGTGTAGGATGCACACGCTCAAGTCCTCATACAACAAGTGGAGAACACAGGTAGCCTTGTCTTTAAATTTTTTATGCAAGCTTGAAACAAAAAAAAAACCACTAGTTCTGCTGCTGCCTTATTTCACACTAAGATATAAAAAACCAATCTCTCTAGTAGCCTGTGTTGCTACATGTGCAAGTTTTTTGTTCACTTCAAAGGGAAAGGATTAGCTTGTGTTTGGGTTAGTACTCCCCTGTTCCTGCGCAGTCTGGTACCCCATCCTCTAAGTTTGCTAATTTGGATGCAACACAGCAAAAGCTGGCAGTCAAAGCTAGAAAAAAAAAAAAAATCAGAAGCACAATTCTGCCCGTTACACTTCAGTTCAATGCCTAAAGGAGAGATCTCACGTAGAGTGATGATGGAGAATTGCGAATCATCAACACCGCGATGGTCTTTGAACCCATCATATTCAGATGTATTATGCAGAGGGACACAGAAAAGGAAGTAAGGACAGGCCAGTGATGAAAACAGAGTGAAAGGCAGAAGATAGAAGAGGAGATGATATTGTGCTGGACAACACAAAGAAGAAATTATCAGGGAACTAGGAGGAGGATGAGTGGGTGACCTCATGAGGAAAGTCATGACTCTACTGCAAAGGTTTTGAAGCTGTACGTTCAAATCTGTAAAACAGCAGTTCAAACTGCAGATATTCAGTGAAGAGAAGTAATTCAGTAGGGACAGAATGTCAGTCAATTTTTATTTTATATTATCAACTAACTTGATTAACATTTTAAACTGAAAACTTCTTTAGCAGGATAGTTCCTTGTTGTTCAAAAAGAATCTGCATTATTGTTAGCTCATATCTGTGTAATGTTAATTTTGTGAGTTGCACTAGTTAGAAGAAGCATTAAAATCAGTAGCCCTGAACGTTAGGGTTCTGTTTTTTTTTTTTTTTTGTTCACTTTATTAAGCCTGGCAGTTTAAAAAAAAAAAAGTATTAATAATATATATTTATAAACTCCTATCAACGTTGGCAAATTTCCTGCATATAGTGAGTAGACACACAACACCAAGGTTGCGCAAGACCTGTCCTACAACGAGAATGACTGTAACGTAATTCAGAACATCAGTTCAAAACTTTACACATACAGGACAGCCATGCAATTTGACTGGCTGATGAAAAAGGAAAATGCTTCTAGTAGCCTGAAAGACAATAAGACTGGCTTATATTAAATAAAATGATAGCCTGAAAAGTTTTACTGACAATCATAAATGCTTTAACAAAGGAGTACGAACTGTTCCCAGAACTAGAAATGGTTTTAAAATGATGATCACCGATAACTGACAGAAAGGAATAGAAAGCAGTAAAGAAATAAAAGGATAACAAGAAATATTTGAAACCACTGCTCGTATTTCCTTTTGTTCCCATGCGCTCTCAGACCACAGAAGGTGAATGTGATGTTGAACCCAAATGTATTGCTTTCTGTTTGGCCTCTGCTACGCACTCATTACTGCAGGAAGCTTAGCTTCACGGTAGAATACCAATGCTTTTCCACTGTCACCCCTTGCCTCATAGTGCTCCATGAGGGTATGATTCTCCTCTTCTTTAACCTCATTTTACACCAGTAAAACCCTTTTGATTTCAGTAGGGTTCTCTTTTGATTTTCAGCAGCATATACACAAGAATCAAACAATCTTTTCTGAGCTTGCACTAAAAAAAAAAAAAAAATCACTTTTTAAGTTGAAGTTCTTCTGTTGTCAATACAGCACACAAGTATACTACTTGGTGTAAGTCTGAATTATTTAGTGTATCAGACTTGGCTGGAGTTCTAGAGAAAGTGCCTCAAGTACAATGCAGTGCATCCCTATTTTATACACCATTGAACAGAACATCTACAAATTGCCCTGGAACTCGCACACTGCCATAGGGCTAACTGACATTATTCCTGGGCTGTGGTTACTCCTAATGCTCTGCTAATCGTTCTGTGCTCTAACATGCTCTGGAGGAAAATCTGTATGCTCCCACAAAGTCAGAGAAGTCCCACTAATGAAATTAAGTGAAAGGAATATAATGTATTTTTGTCAATGTGAGTCCCTTAAGCTAAACTTTGGAGGGTGAAGCACATGTATTATTCAATAGAAAAGCTTTAATTAGTGTTTCTTTAAAACTACTTTGAGAAAGGACTAAAAGAATCAGAAGTCTATCACGATTGTTGAAAGTGTGGCTAAGTAAATCTGCAATCATCTAGCATCACTGTACTGATGTGCCTGAAATCCACCTGAAAGCTAAGTGAAGACAAGTGACAGTACATGGAGTTCATTTCTCAGAATATTCAAGTTCTTTCTCACGGTGTACCAGGCAGTAATATTAATCAAGGGCTGGTATTCATTTTTTCCTAGACTATTTTTAATAGTGTTACCTGATTGTAAGAATCCTGAATGTCGACTGTAAAGTGCATTTTAAACAGCTGTAACTCGAAGCCTGGAGAGGGAAAATGATCAGTTTATTTTAAATAGGCCTGTGCAGAAAAAAAAAAAAAAAATGCAAATATCTCACATTTGCAGATATTGATTTCCAACCAGCCTGACGTGTGACTATAATTGCTTTAACAGACTATTGTCTACAGCTTGTAAACTTGAATCAACGTACATCCCTCTTTTACCAGAAGATCCAAAAGCGTATTGATTCAAATGTCGTCTCTTAAATTGAGATAATCTTTTTGAGATTTCAAACTTAATTTGTTGATTGCCTCTAAGTGACATGGGTTCAACACTCTCACCAGATGAGTCAAACTGTCCTTGGCAGTTCTGACACTTTAAATAGCAGGTTTCGCTCTGACGGATTCCCTGGCAATGGACTCATTATCTGCAGTGCTCTGTGGAACTTGGCCGACTCCATTCTGACCTAGGTAGTTTTCATCTGCTTCTGAGCAGCAGATTGCTGTGCACCCCTACCGAGTTTCAAAGTAATTTTCGCTTTTGTATTTCCTAATTGTATGCTTTTTATTTCCTATCAGGCTCCTTGTGGGGCTCCTTTGTGCTGCAGCCAGCGGGTGACACCCCGTACGTGATTCCCTAGAGAGAACCATTGTCACTCCTAACTACTTACCCAGTGCCTGCCTAGTGCTAAGTTTCACTCCCAACTGCTATTTAATGTCCTCCATCTCATACTCCACAGAGAAAGCCAATTATCATACAAACAAAGTAAAATAAAAGTATTAAGTGTCTGATTTAGGTTTACGGACCCGACCGTGCACTGCAACACGGGATGCGCAGAGCGGTGCCACAAACCACGTAATTCATTGCTCCTTCTCCTTCTCCCAGCTTCCCTCTCTACAGAAGTTACAAGCGCTGAGCTCACTTACTTACTGCTAGTTAATTAACGTAGGGGCAATACTGGTCTTTCATAATCCGTGCTGTTACCATGGTTCAGGAAGCCATGACTCTGCACTTTGTCAACTATTTGAGCTTTGCAGGTGACGCACACAACAAAATCCTGAATTATTTGTCTGTATGCGTGATGGCCTCGTTTGACCTTTTACTTGTTTATAACGTTGTTAGGTTTTAAGTCTTTAATCCACTATACTTCCTGTGAATTTTCAGAAGACTTCATCCTACATTACACTGACAAAAAAAAAAAAAAAGCTGCTCCTTGTAGAAATTTTCATTTAGTTTCTAACAATTTATTTTACACTTTTTGGAGCATGACAGAAGGGGACAAGAAAGCGCCTTCAGGAAAACTCCAAGCGAACACACTTCTTATTATCCGTTTTGCTCTTTTAGAAGACCCCAAATCTCATTGGTCTTTCTTAAATATAAAATAAAATAGCAATACTGCAACTGTGCAGTTTATCATTCCTAAAGCTTTTTTCAAAATGTGTCACAATCACAATGGGTCCTGTTCAGCACTCTTTACTCATGGCTTCCATCAAAGTCACCCTTCCCTGAGAACGTAGCCTGAGGAAGGAATGCAGAGTAAGCCAAGGTGATTATTGCAATTCATTTCTGGGGAAATACAAGAAAACCTAAAATTTTTTTTGTCTTCACATTTAAAGAAAGTATTAAATGTAGATTGTGCTGAGGTACTATGTTCTAAAGAAAATTCTTCTGACAATTCGTTCTTCAGAGTGAAACAGTAAGAAACAGCCCGAGAAAGATTATTAACTGAAGCACAGAAGCATAGTTGCAGTGAGAGATAATTTTTTCAATTAAAGTAAATTTGGAGCATAGGCCACTGTTTTAAAGAGTGGTAGAAATAAACATCATTATGCCGTGCTACAGTTTATAACTCAGTCCTGCTTATCCTTACAGATAAGAAATTGTATTCTTTCTAAGTGACATAATGTGCTACATACTTGATTGAAAATACGCTTCATTTCCATAAACAAAAGCTTCACTCTGTAATTCTCCTTCTCTATCACTCTTGCAAATGGTCATGCCATTTCCTTTTTTTTCTGCATCTAATTTTAATTAGGTCATTGCAATGTGTGTTTGACACATCTGAAATATGAAACCACACTGCACACAGGCTTCATTGCTGGCCAGGAAGACAATCTGCAAGGGGGATTCTGATTCCTGCTTTTGGAACAAGCAGCGCCAGACAAGGATTTTCCATCTTCGTCATGTTGTGAATTCAGCTCCATTCATTGTCTAAGCAGTGGCAACAGTCAGTGGTGATAGGAAAACAAAGGGAGAATTTACAACAGAATATGTCAGTATCCGAGCATATTCATTCATGGCGCCAAAAAATTTTCCTCCTTTCCTTTCTTTCTTGACTACTGTATGAAATACACTTCAAATTTACACACTTCATTAAGGATGCCTCAGCAATCATTAAGGGAAAATGTGTTCATAAAATTCTGACAGCTAAAAAAAATATAAGATAAAACAGATACATAAACTAGTTTCAGAGTCAGAAAACATATGGTTAATTCCTTTGTCCAACCAAGTTTTGGTGAAATGACCCAGTTTGACAGAAAAACTAGCAGTTGCTTTCAGGTTTTAGTAAGATCATTAAAACTCCATTAGGTTATTTTTAACCTTGGTACAAAATACAATCCCTTCATTTATTATTTTCCTCCCATCAGGGGCTAAATTCCCAAGTATATTTTCTAGACTGTAGATATCATCACCAAGTACGTTACTCATTTCTGCATGTAGCTAAATCACACCGTTACGTTGGTAACTCTTTGTTTTGTTGACATTATGCTAAGGTACCTCTACATTCATATATGTACATTGTCATTTTGAAGCTTCTCGAATGACTTCTGTGGAAGTAAATAGAAGAAACTAGGTATTTTTGCACATAAATGACAATATTAGATGATGTTAGCTATTATACTTCATCTTTAAGATGTTGTATGGAAATTAACAAAGCCTCCAAATTTCACAGGAATCTGGGCAGGGACCATCGGTTCAGTTACGGACACGCACTCCGCACTGCGTATCCCTAGAGAGCGGCATCGTAAGTGACGTAACCCTACACTGAGCATAGCTCCTGTCTGGAAGAACACACGGCAGTAAAGAATTTATCAGGTTTCCTAACCCAGCAACGCTCCTGCAAGAACCAGAGGGGCAAGCCTCAGCTCCACTGCCCATCAGAGCCAGAGATCAGAACCCCTGAACAACTCCAGTGCATGTCTGCCTGCCTCATCTGAATGAGAGTCATGGAGGGGGAGAGGGGAATTTGCTCATTGTGCACGGCTGAACTGCTCTTTTCTTTGTAGCTGAAATAAAAACCGAACTAGAGATTTCTCACTTGAGTGGCTGAGACATATTTTCCTGGGTTGGCAGAATACAAGGCCAGTTTAAGAGATGTTCCTGCTTTTGTAATCACCATGTAATGTCACTATGCTGCTACTCACTTTGAATTAAAATAACTGTTCAGCTGTGTTAATTTATGCTGGTGGATCATTTCAGTCCATCATTCCAATCATGCGTTCCCTGTGTTCTGCTGAATGCAGAGAAAGAAACTCGCGGGAACCATTGCACAAGTGGAGCGGACAGAGATTTGATTTTTTCATCTGTCTTTAGGAATGGCTGCAATTGTGTTGCCTGTTTCAAATGCTACCAAAAAAATGATTGTATAGTTACATTTCTTCTTTTCTACCTTAAGTACATTTTTAGATATGGAATATTCTTGATTTTGCGTGACTATTTGTACACAAATGAACGAAGAAAAGGCTTTTTTCCCCCTACTTTTAATTAAGGTTGTAAATTCTGTCTATAGTTGCATTTTGCTTAGATTATAAAACCTCAAACTACTGAACTATAGTTCAATATAGAAACTATTGAGTGGATGAACTTCATGAAATAAAAACAAAGATGAAGATGAAGCTATCCAGCTGCCACTGTGTCCATCTTTAAATACATGGATGGAATCTATTCATCACCCTTATAAGCAGGTAGCGAAAACCACAACTTAGAGAACATCACTCAGCTGAGATGGAAACCTTTAGATTTATCTCAGTTATGAAAATTTGACAGATACTATCTGACAATAAGTGCAAGTGAGACGGGAAATGGAAGTGATGGACTTCTCTGAATGAAGACTCAGACTTTTATCTGACATATTTCAAGCAGCCAAATTTTGCATTACTGCTTCACATGCATTTCTACTATCTGGAGGAATATGAAATATTTAGGCAATAGGAAAGCAAACAGATTCAGATTCTGTTCTTTTTCACTGCTATTTCACTCTAAATAATGGCAGACTTCAATAAACACCAAGTCCTAAACATTTGTGGGGAAAAAGTAAATTTTATTTAATATATTTGGAAGGATTTGAGTGTGATTTATTATTCTCACATCTCAAAATTCTGTCCTCCTTTTTTGGAATGGTGTTCATCATAGGCTCTTCAAGCCATAAAATTAAAACTTATACTTACTTTCTTTGTTAGATTATTTTTCCCCCATTCTGTTCACAAAAGAAGCCCCAGCTGCCTCTGCCTAGCGCAAAAGGCTGTTACATAGCAAACACCTTTCACAGTTCCTTAGTCTTGGTTCTCAAACTGGAAATAAGTGTCATATCCAATTTTTTAATACTTGTTACATTTATATACTAAGCAGCTTGCTACATTTGTATTTTTACACCATTACATACAGTTTAAAGATAGAAAATTGTCCATTTATAAATTGTTTACTGTCCATAAGTTGTCAAATCAGTGTGTTTTCTTTTTAATTAATTCCATTACAGCAGAAGGAATAAAGATGTAAAAGGAAAACTATACCACGTCGTGAGCATGAATGAGAGGTAAGAGAATCAATAGAGTTAAGAAACTTCTTGCAAGATAGGAAAAAGTTGGTACATTTGATCCTGTTAGGAAGGTGAGAGAAATGCATGTAACTAACCATTACTGAACTCAATAATGTTATAATCTCTTAAAGCTTAAAAAATTTAGAAAATATCTGTTTGATTGGAACCTTATAGCAAAGCAAAGCGTCAAGCAAAAGTCTTTTCCTGATGACAAATTGCAGTAATCATGAAACGAAGGTAAACTTTTAAAGTAATTTCACTGCCAAAAATAGTTGTTACTACTGAGTGGTTGATTTCCATGAGAAACTCCAGCTCTAAGGAAGAAAAACTAACAACACGACGTAAAAAGAACAAAACTAACACAGAAGAGATGACAACACTCTCCCATGTTATTGTGAGATAAATGAGGCCTAGTCAGCAACGCGCCTCAGCATACGGCTGACCTCACCGAGCTTTCGCTGGGACGAAACGAATACATCCTTTCACTGTGCTTTTACCTCGGGACAGCTGCTGTGTCTAAGTTAATTCAAGCAAGAAATATTTAGCAACAAAGAGAAGGCCCTTGATTTGGCTTCTACTCAGAAACAGTTTCACATTCTCTAGCTCATCCTTTATCAGGATTCATTTGTATGGCGTTTCAGGATAGCGCAGTTTTAAATAGGCTCTTCCTAGCCCAAGCCAGGTTAGTCTAATCATTATTCAAACAAAACTTTAAAGAATACAGCTTCTACTGTAGCAGACACCTTCAGACTTTGTAAAATGGACTAATTTAGCGGCACAGAGCTTTAGAAAGTGCGTAACAACAGATAAAGGCAATGAGGTTGTTAGTATGGTATGTTAACTCCTAGTCCAAGTCTCCTAAGCCAGATTTCAATAGAGTTTTTCATCCTATTTTTTTTTCCAGACAGGGGTAAACCTGAATATAATGTATTATTAGTACAGCAGGAGGAACAAGAAGGAAAAATCAGTCAGTAATATTTCTAAAGCTTTTATTATTTCCCCTGAGACAAAGTCTGTTTTGAATGTGTATATTGGAAAACATCCTGCACAACGATATCCTACCCATTCTCCAGTTACCATTACTTCTTCCAAATAAAGTGAAAACAGAGATCCTCAGTGAAATCCAACATCTAATGGGGCATCATTTACACTAGGCAGTTAATTGAGAAGATTCTCTTTAGGCATAGTGAATCGGTACGTATCTAATCCAGTTTCAGATCCTTTCTACATTTTGCACTTGGCTTCCCTCTAATTAATGACTCCTGTCTACTGGGAAAATTCTCCTACTACTTGCTACCGACACCCATCAATCAATGTTCCTCTCTTTAAGAGGTTCCATCACACTCTGCTAGGCTGGGTTCACACGGTTTTATTAACTGCTGTACAACATTAAAAAAAAAAAAAATCCTTAAAAAGACGAAGTTTTAAATATGTTTTATTTGGGGAGGTTTTTTAAAAAATGAGATGCCTACAAACTCTGAGTTCTCTGGAGTAGTTCATTATATTCATTTTGCTAAAAGGGCAGTTTTTCTTAAAGTGTAAATTGTTGGAAGGATAATTACAAGAAAATTGTTTCAACTTAATAAGAATCTTTTTACTGGTCACCTAAGAATATTCCGTTTTCTGAAGTGATAGAGTTCCTTTAAATAATAGATAACAAGTAAGGTTAGTCTCTGCTATGCGAAACAAGTGGTCGATAATTCGCAATTGTAATTACTCTGAAAATTTTTTCAAAAAGCTTGCAGTGTCCTTGCGATGGAAATATAGCTAATGGAGACTGAAGACTATAAAGCCACAGGAGGTGTTCTTAATGTAGTCAAACTAACACCAACGGTGTCCAAATTGTGAGTTCCTATGCCGTTCGAACTAAGATAATCTATGACTGCATTTATCAGACTGTAGGGATTCACACTGTTCCAAATAAACCATCACCAGGTTCTACTGTGAATAGGGTAGTTAACATGCATGATGGAAATTTGTTTTTATCAACAAATTTTGGGATGAGACTGAACAGATAGCACTACAAATGAATACTAGTCTGTGTTTATCCTCAACATTGCATACAAACAGATTAGCTGCCCAGTACAAGTTTCTCCTTGCATCCTACTGTCTGAATCAAGCATATCCTTACATTTAGTCTTCCAAAGCAGAAAAGGACACAGGACAACGTACAGCAACATACTTCTTCAGGAATGCAATACAAAAGGTCTCTTCCAAAACAGATACAAGAATTCTCAGCTTGTTGTAGTCTAGCCCTTAAACTCTCTCATCATCCATGTTATACAAATCTTACTCTCATGTTTTTCCAGCATATGTAATAACGGACAATGTCTGAGTGAATCCCTGCTCTTTTTGTTTTCTTGAGCAACATTTCATTTTAGTTACATTTTAGATTTCACACAAAATGTTCATTAGGTCCTATCTGTCCTTTCTAGGGATCACTGCCGAAGAGTGACCAGCAGAATTTAGCAACAGGTTAATCATCTGTCTGTATTATTCAAATGTATACACATTGTAACTTCCACTACTAAAATGGAAGTCAACTTTTTTCCTTCTTTTCCACTGCTTCCTAGTAATTTTTTTATTTTTTTTTTAATGAAAAGAACATTCAGATCGTCATTCCTATGCTCACAATTCCCTCCCTCTACAGGCAGCAAGGTAATTCATTAATTATGCCTTCCTTGGATAAATCCACTGTCCTTGTTCTATGAAACCAGAGATGTCTTGTTTGAATTTAGATACATCCAGTCCTAATTTCACCTGTCGGTAAGAAAGAAATCCCAGTTAACAGATGCTAAGTAGCAGTGGATTAACAAAGAGAAACTTTGATTTTAATGGCTCCAAGCATAGGCCTTCTTTACTCTTGAATGTTTTAATTCTTCTAATTATTTAAGCATTTTTTTTCCTGTAGATATCTGTAAACAGTCAGTGAAAGAAACATATCTCTCTAATTTCTGCTTCAAAGTTGAGATTGAAACTACAGTTTAATTTCATATGATGCTAAATTCAGCTTAATGTAATGCTTCTTTATACAGACACACAAAGAATTATCCAATGTGATATAATGTCATAAATTGGGTAATTTTCAGTGAACCGAGCCAGTTCACCAAACATCAGTTTGTCATGTGACTAAAAA
Organism: Tetrax tetrax; assembly: GCA_009806455.1. Taxonomy (NCBI): domain Eukaryota; kingdom Metazoa; phylum Chordata; class Aves; order Otidiformes; family Otididae; genus Tetrax; species Tetrax tetrax. The sequence continues at coordinate 528,348 of WHYT01017407.1, read as the reverse complement.
GATGGATCTCTAAACTGCACTGAACACTGAAAAATTAACTACTTCAAAATAAATCAATACGGTTTTAGATAAAAGAGTGACAGTAATGGAGTCATCTGTAACTCCAGCCATTTCAATGACACTTGCATTCGCAGTTAACCTCCCCGTCTCATATTGCCTGCCCTTTTAACGATAACCTGGAATGAAAACCAGAGAAATGGAGTTTCGTAAAGCTTTGTGCATTGACCTTACTCTGCTTCCCCAGAAGTAAATGTACGGAAAGCGGAGTTAGCCTGCACAGTTTTGAAAAGCCCACCTTAAGCGCGTACCGAAGTAAGAATTTCTGAAGAACAGGAATAATCTCATGGCCTACAAGCGATGCTCAGCAGCAGCAGTCTCCTCTGAACTCGCTATAATATGTGAGTACTCATTCACTAAGACAATCAAGTTCCAGTGCTTTAAGTCACTAAAAGTAGGTAATAGAGTGAGCTAAAAGCAGATAATAATCCTCAATTACAAAGTTCAACAATTTACAAAAATACTTCCATTATTGTATCTTCATTTTGTGTTTGTTGTTCAGTATTTGAGATAATGCAAAGATGCTTGGTTTCATATAAAACACCAAGCAAATATTTTTCGACAAAGCAACAGCAGCCTTTTGCCACTGACCAAAGAAATAAAATATAAAATGTCAAAGCACAGTGAAGGACAGAGGATTCTAAATTTTAACCTGTAATATTTTGTAGCTAAAATTAATACAGCAAGATAGGATGGAAGAAACTGGTAGCAGAGATTATCACACTGGTTTCAAGGCATGTGAAGAAACATACACACACAAAAATAACCTACAGAAAGGGCACTGGGGGAAAAAGAGATAGCCTTATAACTGTGCTGTAATGAAAGAAAACTGGACATAATGAAAATGAACTTCCACTAATATAATTTTCCAAAAGGTCTTTCCTTTTTTTGTACTAAATTTCAACTCATACATCAAAGTGAGTGAGAACTCAACTGACTGGTTTGCTGCTAAAGAGCTGCAGATTGCTTCTGAACGAAGAAAATTGTGTGGGACTGCACTGGGTTTTTAAAGGTCAGCAAGACACCTTATGCTCTGGTATTGCTCTCATTCACAGGGCTTTTTCTCTTGAGGTTCCATCCCCCTGTAGTTTTCTTACAGTGCAAAGCTGTGAACAAATATGCAGTATGACGTGTGGTATCACACAGATGTCTTTACACAGTATCATTCTACTTCATTATTGTACTCTTTTCTTGGTCTTTTATTCATACGATGGAAACATGTTATTTCTTCAAACTACAAGAAAGCAAATGAGATGAAGCATCAAAGAACTGTACCTTTGATTTTCCATTATAAAAAAAATCAAGATGTGGCCCTAAAGAAACAAAAACTAGCCAAATAATAAAAAGTAATAATACAAGTTCTTTTTTAGGGTTTTCCAAAATATAGCCATCAGAAGTATTTTTTTTTTGTCAAATTATCTTAATAGAAACTAGATTAACATGTAATTTGTCTTTTTTTTTTTTTTTCCCATTTCTAAAATCTCTCCTGTGAGTACCAGGACTACTCAGGAAGGTTCAGGTTTGAAACCTCTCCAGTGTGAGCACGCGTCACAGTTTAAGGGCAGCTTTCCCACACCGCTCCAACATACGTAAACCCTGACAGGATGGGAGCTGCACTCAGGCTGGAAATACAGTTTAGCTGTCAGATGCTTTCAGATTTTGAAACCTGAGATTTCAGACTTTGAAATCCTTCTGGACACCACAATAAATGTGTTAATTAATATCACACAGGATGGAAGTGTCCGAGATTTGGGATGTCTATCTCTGGCAACAGTAAAAGAGCAATGGACTATTTTGATAAAGTGCAGAATTGTGTTACAGTGGAGTTTAATTTCAGTTTTCCTGCTTCATAAGGTTCTTCTCAGCCCGCATAGTACTCCTTCCAAAGGAAGGATCAAATAAAAACTGCTTAACACACATCAAAATGTCTCAACTTTACCAAAAGCTGTGCAAAGCAACAAGTTTCTTCTGCTTCAAAAATTTCCGTGACATTTTAGGAATTTTTAGCTTTAATTTGGATAAAATCCTCCCCCTCAACATGTCCACTTCCCATTTTCTTATCACTCTACTTCCAGCCTCTCCTCCTATACTTTTGCATAAAAACATAACTGTGCTGCTTAGTATTCCAAAGGTTTCTGGGAAGAAGAAACAGGCATCTTAGAATTATACCAATGAATTCTCATTTTTAGTCCAGTTTTTCCAAAAGCAGTCCAGGCGGCATAATCCAGAGGAAACATGAACTCTTTTAAACCATTAACTCGATTTAGGCTTTGGTAGCAGTACGTACACGACAAATTATCTAGTGTTTTCTGAAAACAAGGTTTCTATTACACTGCTTCTCCCAAAATGTTTTGCTGCAAGTTATGAAGCAGCAGTATAGGAATACAGCTTGAGAAGACACTGACTCTGACCTCTTTTACAACATGACATGAACTTTATCTCGTAATGATGTGCTGGGAAAGAGCCTTACTAAACTGATCGGTGCCTCGCTGACTGAGCCCAGCAGTGAATCCTGTCAGCAAGCCAAGTGAACGGCATTTTCTCCAAAGGTTAGATGCTATCAAAGAAAACAAAAACATGCATGTTGACATCTGTGAACTTTGAAAAAAAAGAAAGTGATTACACCATCCATACTGCCTAAAGAAAACATTTCTCACTTCCTTCTCAGGCATGGTTTTTGGATTATTGGAACGTATCAGGATCCACTGCAGGTTGTCTCCTAGCAATATGGAGACATGTGCTGTTACACTAAGTACGTGCTCTCAAAAATCCTTTTTATTTTTTTTTGGTAAATATATATAGGTGATAAATTACATGCACACATAAACAAGTAGAACAAATCCACTTGAATCTTTACCCAGTTATGGCAAAGAGCAAAGGAGGTGAATCAGACTGATGGAAATACACATACCAAAATGATGTAATGAAGTGAAATTGCTTCAAAGGTAAGAAATATGATTGTTATAACATAGCATATAAAATGTTTATCCTACAAAAATAAAGGAAAATGTCAGATAATTTAATTTTTCTTTACACAGTAAGATTTACTAATATTTCAAACAACTCCTAACAACACAGATGGAATAGGCATCTTAACATTGGAGTCAATGGATGTCAAAATACCAGAGTACAATACTTCTGCTCAGTCTGAAAACTCTTCTCTGCATTATCTACCACCTAATTACCTCGGCTCTGTCTAACTGTACACATGTCTATAGTACTGAAGGTCACAGCTTCAAAATGTTCTCAGTTTTGTAAGCCCTATGTTTTTTTTTCTTTTTAATTATATTTCAGAAACCATCTTACTCAGCTTTAGCTATCTAAAAGCTAGGTGTTTGTATTTTCCCCCTACAGCACATAGAGGAAAGACAGTCACAGCGAGTGACTCATTCCAGCTTACGCTAGGAACTTGAGAGAGCTACAGCAATGATTCTCTAGGTGTGCTTCTCTTCCTTCACCTCCTACAGAAGAAATGAGTTCCAACCTAACTCCTTTGTAAAATAAATATTTCTGCTACTGCTACAGGCATTCAAAAGAGAAACTATTACCGCTTGGAAGAAGTCACTATGAGATTCTGATGTCTATCTTATCTTCAACAGCAAGCATGACGCAGTACAAAGTGAACAGCGGGGCTGTACGTGCTCCGCTCATTGTCCCTCCCCAAGCTTGCACTGCAGCCCACTGACAGCTGAGCGTCAGGCCAACAATAGCAAAAAATAAAGTAAAACATTACCTTATCAATTTTCATTTCATTTCAGCAACCACAACATTCTCCTACTACAGTGCATACAAACCATTCATCATCTAAGGGATCCAGTATGATCATCGCCTCGGCGAGATCGTACCTTCACCTCAATATGGCCCAGTTACTTCACACAAACACCATGGTTACAATCAGTGTAGCTGTGAATTAGAACTCTGTTCTTCATTTAAAAAAAAAAAAAAAAACTTACTTCATCCTCAACAACACTCCAAGCAGCACGGCTATAAAATTCAGTGTTTTTTTTTTAATTTTCTCTGTCATTTACTTAGCAAAGAAGGGGTATTCCATATGCATCCATCCGCTTTTGGATATTCTCTCAACATTTTATTACCATATGTCCTACTGATTCACCTTTCCTTCTCACTATCCTCTTCTGGTTCCAGCTGGTGGAGAGCTGACCTGTAAGGTTTTGCAGTTTGCATTTGTCTCTAATTCAACGATTATTGGTCGATCCATCTGTAACCATTTAAGCTGGATCAACCAGTCTCTCCCTTTCAAAAACAAAATTGCTATCAAGCTTTTCTGCCCTTTTTTTCTTTTTCTTCTAATCTGCAGCCACAGTATGGCTAAGATAAAAACAATTACAAAAAGGAAAATCCACACAAAGCCTACACACAAGTCACGGAACGAAAACAGCATAAGACAATCTTCCACAACCTCTGTGGAAGACTACAAGACATTCACTTGTGAATTCCCACCACAGAACTTTTTTTTTTATTGGGAGTGGAACATCGTGTTCCAGCTCCTGAATAACCCCTTAACAAAGTCCGTATCAAGTGTGTTGTACTGCCAGATAAAACTAGAAATAAAGAGAAAGCAATTAAACAATTAACAACAGATTAATAACCCTCTTCTTCACCCATGGAACCTAGTACTGCTGAAGCGTATAAATTAAAAGTGACTAGCCAAACATTTATTTTGTGAATTATTTCCAGAGGAAAAAGTATTTACATCAAAACCAGTTCAAGTATTACAGAAGTCCTTTGGAATAACAAGTTACACAGACTTACCCATAAGGTTGTGACAACCATTGGTAAATTCTGATTTATTAATAGAACATTTTGTATTTGAATATGAAAGTACTGAATCAAACTTTGAAATTATTTTTTGGATCAGATGAGAGGCAGCTGAATTTCAGGTTCACATTTCAGCACGTAAAGTACTAAATGAAATACCTCCATTAAATATAGATCTACATTCTTGACTTGTAGTCTTTAAACCTGCCTGATGGAAAATAAAGAATAAGTGGCATTTTTCATTAGGATTTTATCTTGATAAAAAGTCCTTTTTGCAGATATATTTGATATTCATTATGTTCCTGTAACAGCCTCTGTATCTCAAATGTTATCAAATCCTGGCAGAATCTTTTCATCTTAATAATACAAAAGTAGACTTTGTGTTCTCAAACCTATTTTGTTCAGATTATCAATAGGAAAGGTTTGAGTGGCACAGGGAAAGGAAAACCAGTTCTGATTAAATCTGAGAGTTTTTATTTGGGCTGGTTTCGCACAGAGAAAAGGTTATCTATCTGTTATGACATATGACAGACTTTTTCTGGCCATTATTTTTTATATACACTATTGGACTATTATCTTCAGGAATGAGTGCAGGTAGCTTTCCAGTAAGTTCTGCAATTGTGGCTTTGATGAATACCTCCAGTTTATCCAGCAGCAGGATTCTGTCTTTCAATTAATTTTCAAAGGGGACAACAGTGACCAAGTTATTCTGGCCCCCAAAACAAAACCAACATGTGTTGCACATTACCCAAAGCAACTACAAAGGACTTCATCAAAAGACTAAAACAGCAGTTGCCTTCTGCTATTTTTATTTTATTCTGTCCCATATGATGTCCGCTCTAATTATACCTAACTTTAAGGTGGTAATGATTCATCAGTTCCTATAAAAATTTCCCATGTTCTTTCAACATTTTTTTTTCCTGTTATAGAATAGATGTTAATGAGTTGCACCTACTGAAAGATTTGTAATTACTGTACTATAATATTTCTCCGTACTACTGCAAACTGTGCTCTGGATTTGTGTATTGCTCAAAAATAACTTCAGTATAAACACATTTAATGAAAAGATAAGTATCACTCATAAGTAATAAACAATAAGTGGATAAAGTTTCTGTTACAGCTAATGGGTTTTTTAAATATATTAATATAATATTCAAATAGTTCACTGCTCTCTCTTAATAGTTTTCCCTTTCTTTGTTCTAGAATTTTAATTTTTAATAATTTCAATGCAGGATTAAAACCCAGAGAAGTAAGTTTTAAAGACATAGATAAGATGAAAAGATGTCACTAGTCTAAGCTTTTCAAATTGACTTAAAAGTCGCAGAACAGAATACAAGTGCCTGCCATACAAATTATTTTTGTTACCAAAAAATCCAACACACGTAACATATATTTGCACTGGTTCTGTACCCAGCACTGAATCATTTCAAAATATTGTGCTGAATTAGAGGATCCAGATTACTTCATACCTTCTATCAAACGGCCAAAGAGCTGTAACAAAGTATATGTATAGAGTCCAGTAAAAAGAAAAAATATATTTTAGGCTACTCCCTAACATATTCTGTACTTGGGAAAAACATAAAAGCATAAAAATACTGCCAAAAAAAAAAAAAAAAACAAAACCAAAACAAAGCAAAGAAAAAGAAAGGGAAAAGAGAAGAAAAAGTGTTTACATTTGCAACTATTCATCAAGTTGCCATACCAGAGCTACCTTTTAGGCTATTTCAAAATCTTTTCGACCTTTCAAACAGAAATTTTTATCAAGACATATTTGCAAGCAAGAACTGCATCCTCTCCCATGTTTGTGAAGCTTTCCTCAACGGGAATTTCATTTCGCCTCTTCTCCTGATCCACGCAGTAACTGCACTCAGAGGGAGTAAATGACTTGGCACGAGCCATGTGTAAATACCAGGATTTGCAGGACTTGATAAATTACGTCCTCTGTTACTCAATTCATCTACCTGTGACTATGAAATCTAGTAAATTCCATAAAGTTCAGTAGTCATAGTAGATGGCCACCATTCAGTGGACAGCATACCTAGGAATGCTTTTCCCTGCACATTTTCCCAGTGGAAAGAGAATATAAAACCAGTTTTGGATTTATTCCTCCCCTTGTTTTTCCCTGACCTCAATTGATTTGACTGCTCAGAGTCATTTAGCCCTGAGCTTTAGGATTTTCTCTTTCCTTCATTTTAGATACAGGGATGTAGTTTACAAATGAAGTTTTATGAATTAAATTCAATTTTAATTATATGTAACTGGAAAAAAATAAACAAAATATAACCTGTAAGTATTGTCAGGAAATAAATTGCAGGGGTTTTGAGGAAAACATTTTGTTCTTTCATTAGAAATTTTGAATAGTAATTTTGGAATTTCATTGAAAAGAAGTAAGATAAAAATAGCATATTAAAAAGAAACATTAATTTTTGCTTAAAGTTAATTTCATTAAGTGACAGAAGAGATGTCTGAAAAAACATCGAGGTAGAGACAGCCATTTAACTGCAGAAGCATAAAATGATTATCTACAGTCACAAAAAAAGCATCAACAATGTGAATTATATCTTGCAAAAAAACATTAAAATATTTGGTTTAGTCAGCTTTACATTTTTTCCTATTAAAATAAAAATTAAATAGATCTAATATAATTTTAAAATTTAATACTTTCCCCCCTCTTAAAGTATAAATATGCTTATTTCTAAATGGATTTTATATGCCAAAGGGAAGAGTTTTAACATAGAATATACCAACTTTCTTTGAGGTATTCTCTAGTTTGCCACTGAGAAAGAACAAAACCTTAAAACTTTGGGTTTCTAAAAACGGACTGTGCACGTTGATTCTGTTTGTGGTACACAGACAGATTGCATTCAAGTAGTGAATGGTCTCTGAAAATAAAGCTCCAAAGGGGCTTTGTTTTTCCATGATAAAATTTTAGATTCTCCCATCTATCTCAAGAAGAATTATGTTCTTCATGAGTAAGATTATTGCAGTTCATTCTGCGAAATTCCACAGTTATCATATCCTCATGTGAATTTAATAAAGCTTAGCCTTAGCTGCTCTTGAACAGCAGCCAAGCATTTGATTTGTTCTATTTCATTTTATTCATTTATATGCTTCCTGCTACCATCTGGAATAATGAAAACAAACAGTTCAAGCAGTTAATGTGTTAAAAAGGGGCAATGAAATAAGGAAACATTCTCCTCCAATCCCCCCACCCCTTTTACTCTGTTTCTTTCATATCCATTTCAGAAGTCATGTTGCCATTTCCTAATTCCAAAAAGACTTTCTGTAAGAGGATTGTCAGGACAGATGTTTGAACCCTTCCACAACCAAGCATGTGCTGTCTTATCCATGTTCAGCGTTTCAAAGCCAAAATACCGTAACTAATAAATCACGCTTGGTAGCTGAAAGCAAACAGATAATTGCACCATTGTATATCTTGTATACAGACAATATCAAAAGAATATTTTTCCCTCCAATTACATTTTCTTTTTTAAATTGCTATTGACAGCATTATTCTGTCACTTCTATCTGCTTTTAAATATCCAGCCTTCATGATAAGTTTCTGAAAAGGTTTGATTGACACATTACTTTGTGAGTAGAACAATCACGACCATGTCAACTGGTGTTTTCACCAGTAGAACTAGATAGAATCCACTTGAAAACTCACAAGATATTTATGAAATAAAGATGAGTACAAAAGTTGATGAACCATACCAGTGTGCAGGTAACGGTGTTCTTTTGGACTTCTCCTGAAAATGCATATAAGTAGATATATGTCAAATATTTATATCTATAAGTAAATTGAATTCATTTGGATATTTATGCACGTAAGTAGTAGATCCATAAAACAAATTAAGATTCTGATTTCCATTCCTACACATACTTGAGGATACAGAAATACTAAACATTCGTACTGACATACAAGTCTATTCCAAGAGGATCTCAGAAGACTCTCAGATGATCCCGGAAACGGGCTGAATAGGAAAGAGTACTTTCTTGAAAGTATCGATGTAACAAAGAGTCAAATTCTCCCAAACACGTTTAGTTTTCAGCATTAGTTTAAAATTCATTTATGTGAATATTCAGATTCTGTACTAGCAACAATATAGGGTGACACAAAAGAAACAGTGTAATGACGCGACACACTGCTGTATGCATTAAAGCAGAAGGAGTGCAAAAGACATGAAGACTGGAAAAGATGAAGATGTGTTTGGTGAAGCACGATTAGACAGCTGAAGACTTCACTATCTACAAGTGAAGAGGAAGACAGCGATGCAGACAAAAGTGAGACAGTGAGTAAGGACAGAACTTATCCTGCAGCTTCCTCACATGAAGTGGTTCAGTTCTGTCATTCAAAATTAAGCCATTTTCAAGACAGGAAGGAAAGAATGAAGAAAGAAAAACTACCCGAACACATGAGGGCCTCACTAGAGCTGACTGGAAAGTTTCACTTTATCCCATCAGGACTTTTTCAACCAGAGGCAGTGGAGAAGCCCCTTGTTTGAGAGCTCACAATACAATCACTCTAAGTCTGACTGAGTACGTATGCTGTCTGGGATACCACGCACACCTCTGCCAAAGAAACAGAGATATGACTCAAAGACAATGAGTGACTGATCTGGTTTAATGACTTCCATTCAAAACAGACTTCACTAGATTTTATCTGAGGCCCCAGAAAATTTTGAGGGAGGAAAAAAGGATTTTCTTGTAGGATAGATGGAAAATCCATTCTTCTCACTCAGTTCTAAAAAATATTACAGATCCAGCTGACTCAGCATGCACTGCCGAACAGCGAACACCACAATGCTGATCACTGCTGCCAATAACAATATCAGACATACCTCCACAAGTAGCAGCAGCTCTTAGCTGCAGCTCTCACTGAGTTCAACACGAGTTGGGAGAAACATTTCTTCTACAAATTGTAGTGGTTTTGGCTTCTAACTATGAAATCAATAGCAATCAAAATCTCAGCAGGCTATAGAAGTTACTGCCTCCTTTCTGGTAGCCATAATCCAACGTTCTCCTCCCCTCTTGAAGACTTGTTTACAAATATACTATTGAAAATAGAAAAGCACCTTCCCAGCTTCAGTCTGATTCATTGACAGGTTTGCTACAGATAGTTTAATGTTAACCCCTCCAAAACCAGACACTTTTGAAAACAGAAGATAGAATCATAGAATTGTTGTGGTTGGAAGGGACCCTTGAAGGCCATCCAGTCCAACCTCCCTGCAAGGAGCAGGGACATCTCCAACCAGATCAGGTTGCTCAATCTGGCTTTGAATGTTTCCAGGGATGGGGCATCCATCAACTCTCTGGGCAACCTGGGCCAGCGTTCCACCACCCTCAGTGTAAAAACTTTTTTCCTTCTACGAAATCTGAATCTACCCCCTAACTATTTTAAAACCATTACCCCCCATCCTATCACACCAGGCCCTACTGAACAGCCTCTCCCCATCTTTCCTGTAGCCCCCTTTAGGCACTGGAAGGCCGCTATCAGGTCTCCCCGGAGCCTCCTCTTCTCCAGGCTGAACAGCCCCAACTCTCTCAGCCTGTCTTCAACAGGAGAGGTGCTCCAGCCCTCTGATCATCTTCGTGGCCTCTTCTGGACCCCTTCCAACAGGTGCACGTCCTTCCCCCAACAGGGGCTCCAGAACTGGACGCAGTACTCCAGGTGGGGTCTCACCAGAGCGGAGCAGAGGGGCAGAATCACCTCCCTCAACCTGCTGGCCACACTCCTTTTGATGCAGCCTAAGATGCAGCTGGCTTTCTGAGCTGCGAGCACACATTGTCAGCTCGTGTTGAGCTTCTCGTCCACCAGCACTCCCAAGTCTTCTCCTCAGGGCTACTCTCAATCCATTCTCCACCCAGTCTGGATTTGTGCCTGGGACTGCCCCAACCCAGGTGCAGGACCTTGCACTTGGTCTTGCTGAATTTCACAAGGTTTGCAGGGGCCCACCTCTCCAGCCTGTCCAGGTCCCTCTGGATGGCATCCTTTCCCTCCAGCATGTCAACCGCACCACACAGCTCAGTGTCATCGGCGAGCTTGCTAAGAGTGCGCTCTGTCCCACTGTCCATGTCACCGACAAAGATGTTAAACAGGGCTGGACCCAACATCGACCCCTGAGGAACACCACTCCTACCTGTATGTTTATGTCATTACAATAACTGAGTACTTAAAAGCAAAATTACTTGCTTTTTAAAAATATATTTCAAGAAATAAAATGCAACAAAGCTAGAAAACAGTTTATTGCTACACAAAAACCATTATTTTACCTCTGGTAAGTTTAAAAATGGAAATAAAGTTAAACATTTTCTGACAGAAGCGGAACTTATAAAATAACTTATTATAAAATAAGAAAAAATCTGAGCATTTAGTTAATTTTGGAGAATTACGTTATGTCACTGTATACCAAATTTCTGTGTATTTGGGAGCATGCCATTGGTGGAGTTGTAGAAGATGTGACGTGAAGTTAAGAGGACTTCTGGACTTACATACATGTGGTATGGTGGTTTTACTTTTTGGGGGGGATGGACACTCAAATTATTCTATATTCCCAAACTGATTTGATGATAACATGATTTGTATGATCTCAATTGCGAAGATACAAGAGAGCATCTTAAAATATTTGAAAAACACTAATAGAATGCAACCATAGTATAGATTCTTAACCTCCCAGTTAAATGAAAAATACCTGTGCCACATCTATTCAGTGCTGCGTATCTTTTGTCATTATCTGTCTGGGCTGGATAGAAAGGGGCGAGAGAAAAGGAAAACCTTTTTATCGTGGCGAGATAGCTCTATCAGGATCTGAAGTGCCACATCAGAGATCTTGGCAGATGTAGTTTGGAGTCGCATTCTGACGTATCCTGACATACTTTCTCAGTTGGATTAGTGGGGATTTATTATCATGGATAAAAGTAGCAGAATGTTGCCTGCTAAATTTGAATGTATGCGAACACATGGATACGTGCTTGTGTCTGAGTTTACAAGGCTGATTGGTATCAAGTTTAACATGAGAGTAAGGCAAGATGTATTAATCGTATCGTTGACTGATTTTTATTGATTATGATAGAGATTTTATTCCACTCCCTTTGAAAATTAATGCATTTCGAACTGGAAGTGAAAAAGAAATGCAACTTAGAGTTTGCTATTTTAGCTGGATGAAACTATCACAGTTCTTAAGCATGGTGAAAGAAGTTTACAGAAAATATTCAGCTGCTATTTTGTATTTAACTAATTAATTTATATTTTAAATATTAAAATGTTTAATTGTTATTTAATACAAAATAACAGATAAAGAGATTGTGATACTATGTGGTTAGAATAAAGATTTTTTGCTTCCCCCTATAAAGTATGTCTAAGTCATAGAAGGCATATATTTTCCTGAATATTTCCAATTACTCAAATGCTCTAAAAGTTTAAAAGAAAAGAAGTTTCAAATTCCATTCACGTGTTAGAAGTACTTCTGTCCGTTGATCATTTGCTTATCTGAAACACACATGCACTAGTGTTTGGATAAGACCAGAATTTCTCCTCTGTTCTCTCCTTTTTAATAGTAGAGGAAGAGAGAAAGAACAAGAGACATTCTTCATGAATCAGCCTGTCGATGCTTTAGATATGGATCCGGGAAAAATATTTTTGTGTGAAAAAGTGTACGATTGGAGTCTTTCAGATCCATATTAATGTCTGTGTGTCTATATGCCTGCAACTTGTTTGCTATTGATGCACACAGATAAAAGGGAAGTTTTCGTACTGCTAGACAATAAAAAAAAAAAGAGGTAATTCCTTTGAGGACAGCTCTTAGATTCAAATTTCATGTCAGACTCTGATGATCATATCAAGAACAAAGACAGTATCACAGCCCAGAAGGAAACAGAGAACATAAGCAGAGGGCTGTTCACCCATCTGACAGCCATGGGCATCTCTTAGCAAAGAAAGATGAAAACTATGCTGAGAAAACTGACTGGAATTCAGCTCGTAATTCTTAGCTGCGATTCAGTGATGGGAAAACAAAGCTCATCTCTTTGATACCATCATTCAGTTTTTATTGGAAACAAGTTATTTGAGTTTTAACGAACGCCTTCCATAAAAATGAAAGCCATACTAAATATAAATGAATAAAATCTATTTAAGGATTGTAGAAAGTCAGTAGTACCCCTGAAAAATTCCTGATAACACACTTAATATCCATCTGTATGAATATAAATAACTGAACTTGATTTACAACTGTCTATTTATGAAATGAGCAGAAGCTCATAATTGGGAGGAAATACAGAAACATCATTTTCATGACATTTTCAGTGGCAAGATTTAAGAAAAAGAGTCTATGTAATAGAAAAAAAATAGTATTATAGAATAGGAAGTATCGGAATAAGTAAAAGTGAAAGAGTGAAAGAAAAATAACTGAAATTCAAAACTATACTTATCGTATTTTATCCTAACCTCCAGGTTAGCAAGAGCCACTCTCTAATACAGCGAGAACCAGGTGCGCTCTCAGAGGGGAAGACCGATCTGTCCGGCTCTCAAACAATGAGGTAAAGTGAAAACCTTAGTGTTTGGCTATCTTTCATAGCGAGATACGTTGGGTATCCCTACAGTTATAATCTATGTCATACATACTGCCTGTACCCTTCGCTGACCGAATACCTGATAAATGTGCAAACACACCCTCGTGCTCATTCTTTCTATACACGCGCACACAAAATACATATATACAGAGATACGGGTACAGAAGCACTACATCTCTCTCTCTCTCTAGCTCTGAACACTATAAACACCCACACATACATGTAAACATTGTCAGAAGATGTACAACTCTGAATTCCTGCTTAGATCAGATTTCTTGAAAGAAAACGTAGACAAAATAAATGTACTGCTAAGGAGTATGAGGTTTTGAAAGAAGCATATTTCTTTAGATTATTAGAAGGCTTTACAGTTCTTTATGTACGGTAAAGTTATTTTAATAACAGAGGTCCTAATCACTGTAAAAAAAACTCAGTATATGTGTAGATTCGATGGTGTGCATGCACTAAGCAAACAGGCCAGAAGTGTATTTAAAAACAGTGCTTCTCCAGAAGGTATACAAATATAATCTTCAGACAAAATTTATTTCAGAAATAGATAAATAAGACATAAAGGAACAGTGCTCGGTAATTCAATATGAAAGCAAAAATACATATTAAAAAATATTTGTTAAAAAGATTTTACAAATAATACTTAAGACCGGGACATACCATAAATATATGCTTTATGGTAAAATGGGAAATCACTGAAAATGTGTAACAAAAAACCCCCGCAGCATTACAGTTTATGTTAAAAAAATAATTCTATTTACATCAGAAACCAGCTTTGTTCCTGACAGCACCCTACTGCCCTTCAGCAGTTCTCCACTCAATTAAATTCAGAAGAATTTAAAGATATCCTCTAAAGTCCAATATATGTTCTGATATGACAGGCAGCTTTCATACAAACTGCAGATTGCGTGCCACAGCTTTTCCTTGGAGTGACTCCCTTGATGCAGGCTGTGTTTGAGATGGAGTGGCACTGAGCTTTGGTAGACACATCCATACGAAATCCAGGCATGGACCATATGACACAGGATGCAGACCGGCAGATCTGCATGCCATCTTTGGCTGCTGGCATCGTAGGGCTAAAAGCAGCGATGCAACTGACTCTGTAAAACTGGCCACAAATAAAGAACTATTCTTTTTGCTGAGCCACACACAGCACTGTAACCAACCCAAACCAAACTCTAGGACTTCATCTGTTGGTACAGACCTGTCTGCACTGGTGACAGGGCTGGCAAAAAGGATGAATCTCTCCAGAAGTTTACTGGGATGATGGTAAGTAATAATAAGCACAGGCTAAAGTACAACGAAATAATTTAGGAAATATGGCTGATACTCTAAAGAAAATATAATTAGTTTTCCATTTCAAAAGCAGCATTTGGTCAACTCAGTGACTTTTGCTCTTTATTTACTCTGACTCCTGGGCAGTCAGAAAATAGCATTTCTGCCAGTGAAAACATTTGAGGAAAAGTTGGTTTTGACACACATACACCTAGCTTTGATTCAGGATACTAACTAAAAAAAAAGAAACACCAAACCAAAACACAACATGAAATTACATAAAAAAATTTTTGAGTGGCCTCCATTTAGCCTTCACACCACTGAAAAGCCAGAAATAAATATTTGGCACACATAGACATTGACTCAGTACACACAAGGTTTTAATGAACCTTTCACGAACCCATTTAACCTTTGAAGGGAACGAGCTCTCTGAACGAGTCTTACGCCAGTCTATGAAAGACTTACTTTTTAAAAAGTGCTACTCAGATGTAAAAAAAATAAAAACAGCAAGTGAGGAAGCACATGAGAACGAACCACTTAAGAGGCTGCTGGCTTTTCCCTTAGTACATCTGCAGGGTTACATTTGGCTGTGCTGACTCATGAGAGAACTAGAAGAGAGAGATTCATGATTTGGACCAACAATCCAACCAATTGATGTACCTTTTATTTCATTCTTGTAACTTTTTTTCAAGTTTTAAATCATCTTAGATTCTTCTAGAACTATTTATTGGTAGACTAGAACCATATGACCAGTGAAATACTAAGAAAAAGACAGACCTTCAGCTAGGCTAAAAGCAGAACCAGGAATCTCATAACAAATATTTTTCTCAGAAAGTAACTGGCGTATTTAAATTAGAAAGGTACTTATCAAAAGTTCTCTTCATACTCAGTGTAAGAAAGTAGGCACTTCTAGATAGCATGCAGTCCTAAAAGAAATGTATAATGTACCTATGCCTTTTCATGAACAGAGAAAAAACTGAGGGCAACTATACGACCACTTGAGATGACTAAGTTACATGCTTGAAATTAGATTAGACTAACCTAGCTCAGTGTCCTTCAATTTAAAAAAAAAAAAAGTTTTGAGATAAGCATTCAAATTATTTGGTTCTTTTCTTTAACAAACATTAATTTTATGTATATGAGTTTTCTCATAGAGGAAAACCAACTCAATTATCATAAGGACAGAAATCCAAAGATTCAAAAAAACCAAAGAAAAACTGGAAATTGAAAGACTCTGAAATCCTACCATTTTCTTGTCTAACGACTCTCCTAGGTCAAAGGGTTATTATTCTTAACAAATACCTCTGAGTGCTTCCCATCACCCACCTACCAAGCACCTAAGCAAATAATTGTAACAATTGTAGCAGCAATAGGGAGGCCTAATCTTCGTTACACTAAACAATACTTAGAAAATAAATTCCTTACTATGTTAGGAACGAACTTTCAACTCAAAGCAACTGGCTGAATTGTGGCATTGAGTCAATAAATACCATTACTGTACGTCTACCCACTGAAAGTGTTGGTATTTTAGTTTGAAGCATAAATGCTGCAAGGGTATGATAAATAGGAATAGCAAAAACGTCTTACAGGTACATAAACTTCTTCCCAATAAAACAATTTCATTATTGGAAATCAAAAATTTTCTGTAACAGTCATAGCTATAATTATGCAATACAATATGCTAAATTACAATACGTACTTCATTATTAGTAGAATTTATTTTACAGATCCAATAGCCAAATACACATTTTTAAAAGAGCCAGATAGCAAATGTGGAGGAAACTAGAGGCAACAGTCATGGTAGACATTCTGCAGTCCAAGAACTGAGGCAACATGAATATTAAGTACAAGCCTATAAATATCTTTACATCAAACATACAATAATGTGTAAGAGTTCCATGTCGTAGTCTAATTTATGAATCATTAATAACTTTTTCTTTAAAAGAAAGTTATATATAGTATACATCCCAGTTAAAAGCAGTGTCTGTATTTCATTTTATTCTAGCAAACTAATATTACATGTCTTCATATAAGTGCAGAAAACACGGTTCTTTATACTCCTTTGCTTCCTAAGAGATTTTGCATCGCATATGAAATTCTACTACTATAGATGATACATATTAGGCATTACTCCCTAAAATGTGAGGCAATATACAAGAACTTGAAACCAACCTGCAAACAACGCTATGATAGTAAAACTTTATTTTTTAAACGACCTGTGCTAAAAAACAAATTATAATGTAAAAAAAAATATTTTTTTTTTAAAGTTAACTATATAGATAAATAATTTGGGAATAATCCAACAGTAGGCCATTTTTTCCCATGTGCTGCCTAACAGCAAAAAAAAAAAAAAAAAAAAAAAAAAAAAAGCTATT
>WHYT01017407.1:480215-511268 GCA_009806455.1 Tetrax tetrax | reverse complement strand
CTAAATGATACCAAAAAAAAAAAAAAAAAAAAAAAAAAAAAAATGTATGCTATTTCCTATTTTACCACAGTGAAGAGCAAGACACTGGATTTATAACTTCTTTTTTATAAATAAAAATACTTCAAAAGGTTAAATGTATGGCATCTGTTACATAGATATTATCTAAATTTCAGCAAGCAAAATGCAAATTAAATTTTATGCATAAAAGTTAATTGAGTACTTTCCAGTTATTTAAGAGGTGACCTTTATTACAAAACGCTGTGGATCAGAAAGCAGGAAGTACTCATTCTTCACTACTACTACTGCGCCTATAAAATGAGGAAGCAGTGATTTGATCAATTCTATTTATGATTCATAGCAGCAATACCATCATTAAAAATATTATGGAATAGATATAAATAACACTTAAGTCTTAACATGTATAATGGTGCTATAAGTGACAACAATTCATTTGCTTTCCTTTTAAATGCAGGGAGTATAAAGAACTTTACATTCTCTTTTCAATGTATGAATAAAATTTATTGCTCCCTTTTAACATATTTATAGAAACAAAATTCATAATTGTTTCAATAAAATAAATAAGGAAAAAAATCTGGGACAAGATGATTACAAACAAAATAGATTTACTATAATTGCCAACTGTGAAGAAGGATGGGTCACATTACTTCTTTCTTAGCAAAACTATGTTATAGAACACTACAGCACAACGTACTAAAATTTATTTGTCTTTTCTTTTTTAAAAAATTCTTGCCCTTGATACCTTTCAGTAGGGCAGCTTGAACAGTTCATCGTCACTTCCAAACCCCTCTGGAGATCAGACGATAAATTTCTTCGGCAATCAGAGACAGGACAAAGGGCTTTCTCGTGCTATTTCCTTGTTTTCATGTTTGCTGGCTTAACATCATTGTGTACACGTACGACTTCAGTATATAACATCAGATGCGATGACGTTCAGAGCTGGCAAACAGAGAAACAGCATGAGAAAAGCCCTTTCCTGCATAATTTTCCCCAAATATTGTAAAATTTGTTTCCAGTTTCTACCATGTCAGTCACTCTATGGTTTGAGAAGTACTGAACTACTGCAGTTCTAAGTAACCAACCATTTTTGATGTATGTGTGTTTTCAGGTTTCTATACACAAAGATCTGCATACATTGCAAAAAAAAGCTGAAACAGAAGGAGTCACAGAAATGGCTTCTATGTGTGTTATTCTAGGTTTCTTACTCTTTTTTTTTTGTTTTGTTTTGTTTTTTTTGCTTTATCAACTCAAAACCCCAAGTGCTCTTGCAAGTTTATAGTTATCAGAAGACTACTATAGCACCTAGAAAATGTTCTGCAGGGTTTTAGCAGACTTCATTCAAGAGCATTGCTCCTAAGAGCACAAAATATTCTGATCTGAAAAGTTATTTTGCATCTTTAATCTATATTTATCATCAACAGACTTAGAGTTCTAAAAATTCACAGAAATTAGGGCATTCCAATCAATTATTTCACAGGAAAGAAAGCACTATCAATACCACAGTCACCAAGGCACTGGCCACTCACTGGTCAGGAAATTGCTACCAACTGCAGATTATTGAGTGCAATATCTTCTGGGAGAAAATAGGAAAAGAAAGAAGTGTGAAAATTAAACTGCAGTTAAATCAGACTTCATTGTTGGCAATAGTTTATAGCTACACGTCATTTAAAAAACCAAGGTTGAATCATGAGAAGAGAGTAAACTTTTCAGTTATCCCACTGAAAAATGAAAGTGAAAAGCACTTAATGCTTAGGAAAATTTATGCTGCTACTATATCAAGGCAAGTTGCTATTGGAGAGGAAGTTGCCTATCATCCTAACTTGCATAAAAATCACCAAATTATTAATGCTGGAACTTCATCTACCAACATCAGCATAAACTCAGTCAATGAGTTTATGAGTTAGGGGGGAAAGGGGGAAGAGCGAGCCTGTGTTTTCTCTGAATTAGTTTTTACTCAAGTGGTATATTCAAAATCTTTCATCTTTGCCTCACACAAAACATGAATTTATTTTTTCTTTTCTTCCCATTTGTGCTCTGTTTCCATCTTTCTACTATGAGGCAACAGGGGGACTTTCCAGATCTCTTCCCCCATGCTTTTCCAGTGAAAGATACATATTAAAAGAACAACTCTGAAGAAGCTTTTCTTCAAAGTGTTCCACAGAGAAAAAGCATTTTCCTGATGAGCTTTACTTAAATGTGCAGTACTATCGAAGTAACTGCTCATTAACTTCTGAGCTGCAGACCCTCCCATATCCTTCAGTTCGAAATCTTTTCTCCAGATGCGAATGTCAGGGGTTTTTTGAGATGTACATACATGGCAGCACATCTGAACTACTGGCAAAATTAACAGCCAGAAAATAACAAGAATATTTAGAAACACAGCACTCAATTTTGAAATGGCTTTTAGGAACAGCTTATACCAACAGCTATTTAGCTGCTATTTAGAAGAAAATGTTCTTGGAGTGTAATTTACTCTGTATCAGACAATGCAAGGTACCAGTGTTATCTCTACACCCTTTGAAGCATCAGCACTGCCTACTGATGTCTGCAGTAAACTGGAATAAACACACTATTCTCACTGTTACTAAACAAAACAATAAATCCCGCAGCTACAGATTTACACAAAAGGTGAGTTTTCAGAGCTATTAGTTTCAGGAACAGTGCAATACTCTTTCAATTCGCATCCTAAGCACACTGTTCTCACAGCGAGTGGGAAGCTACAATGACATTTCACCACATTTCAAATCAGAATCAGAAAATCAAATATACCATAACTGTAAGTATGTCTAAGCAGTTGCTAATGAGGGCCCCAAAATACAATGTATTTTAAATGAGGTTTTCCTGGTTTCAGATAAATCAGGACAAATGAACCAGACAAATGAAATTGCATTAGTAAATATGAGAAAAATCAATCTACATGCCTGTTCACTCCCTCAACAACTTCCTGAAGACATGTACTAGCAGTGGAGCTACATCAAGATACAGACCAGAGTCCACTGTGAAGCAGGGAGAACCACCAAAAACCACGTAACCACAGATTCGGAGCATGACTGCACCTTCCAGCTCTCCGTGGAAGAGGTGGACTGAAACTCAACCAAGTCCTCGAGCGCTGCTTTCATGAACAGTCACACTCCTTCAGTAACACAAAGTCAGAAAAATCTTGTTCTTAAGTTAAAGTTTAAAATGACAGTACAAAAGGTCACAGGACTCTTCCTGAGGGAGCAGGTGTTTATTTTTGAAGATTTCTACTGTTCCTATAGTATGCACTATAATATTTTAAAATGAAAAGAACGTCTGAAACAACATTAATTGAAAGAAAGGGAGAAGGATGAGAATTCATGGGAAGTTCTAATGAAACTTTCTGGCAGTTGCTTCTTTGAACCAAGCTGCCAAAAATAACATTGTACTCTATAATTATGCATGCTTTGAATAGACAGGTTGATACCTAGACAGGCACTTGAATTGTCTGAATATTTTTTAAAGTACTTGAGCAAAGATTTCAGATTTTAAAATTGTGTTACATACTACCTGAAAACTAGACTGCAAAAATCTCTCCTTTCTTTTCATCATTCCAATGCAAATGCAAAAAGAATTAGAAGATATATCTCAGTTTGAAAAACCTTGTTATGAATAAGAAGCCCCTTCACAATTTATCACTTGGTAAAACCTGATTAAAAGAATTATCTCTACTACATCCCAAAAGAAAGCATGCTATTCTGAAGCTCTACTGTCAGTAGTATTTATTAATTCCTGCTGTGTAACGTCAAAATAATATTGATATCTCTCTCCCTTGCCCTTTCTCACACACAAGTCCAACAGAAGCTTGATCTCTCTTTCAGGGGAGATTACATTCGGACCACACTTCTCCCTCCTCAGCTTCCTGTAGCTCATGACTCAATGCGTCCTCCGCTGCTTCAGGAGTCTCTGATTCCGTCTCCATAAAAATTTCAGCTGTAGCATTGCTGTATTTATTTGCCCACATGACCACTAAAGAGACACCTTTTTTTTTTTAGTTGAAAAATCTTTCCATCTGCTCTTGCATGCTTTTTGAGTACAACTGTTATAATGACTTTCTGTCATTTTATAGATCACTTAGACAAATTTAGCAGTAAAGCAAAGACATAATTTCCTTTCTTTAAAGACCTGAATCAATACCACTCAGACATACACAAAATTTAGAGCTTCAAAATAAAATATATATTTTTAGCTTTCTTATTTCAAATATCTGAATAGAAAGTCTTGCACGGACGAAACTAAGAAGAGCTGAGATGTGCAGCCTATTAATATCAGCACCCATTAGAAACTGAAGAGATATCTTCACAGCAATTGTAATCTTCTTGAGTTTCCTTCAGAGAGCTTTTGGCTTGTAGAACAGATGCATTACAGTAATTGTCAGTGATAAAGTAAAATAATTTCTCTCATATTAGGCATTATTTTCCTTTTTCAAACTAGCACATCTCCCTTTTTAACTGAACTGACTATCCTTCCCCAGGCTGTCCTACAGTTTTCCGAAAATTCCGAGAGTGCATGACATGAACGCATCACTAAGCACAAACCCCCTGTAAGTTCCTGAGGCTGGCGGACGGCTGGACAGCACAACCCCTGACGCAGCACGGCCGCAGCTCCTTTGTGTTTGTTCCATTTCTCTACTGGCCAACAGCGACAACTCTAAGTTACTCTGTCCTGGGCCACCTCCTACAGCCCCACAGGGGATCAAACTGTACAGACTACAACACACAAAGCCAGCTCAGGATTAACAGTGACTTTTAAAAGATGTGTTGAGATTTTAGAAATACTTCGATTGTTTTTACTTATCATGAAATACCATTCTGCCTTTGTGATCATGGTCCAACACTGAGGATTTAAATCTAAAGGTCTTTCTTGCCCAACTTAGGTAAATGAATGCATTTATGAAATGACTTAGATTTTATTTAAATAAGTAATAAAAATATGAATTCACTTGTTTAAAGGAAAATATTTTCAAATTAGTGTAAAAGGCTATTGATAGTGAGTAGTTATACTTCCTCCAACAACATGATCACTTTCATACAGAAAAAGAAACCTAAAGAAGGACAGTTGTAAATTTAACAAAATCCACACAAATAGAAAGATTAATCTCTTTTTGATATATTCAGCACATCATATTAATATAGTTTCAGGTACAGCTATATGAAGATAAGCTAATATCAGGTAATGAGTATTTAAAAAAAGAAAAGCAGTTCTATTGTGCTCTTCCAGATAGGAAGCCCCTGTCATTGACCTTTAAGGTACAGATAAAAGAAAATGCTCTTTTACCAAATCAACTTCTGCAGAAGAGAATTGCTTTCCATTCTCCTTTAAAAGCCCCTTCTGATGGAAGCCTACCTTAGTAAAAACCTAGAGAGTCATGAGCTTGCTTTCTTTGTTAGCAGAATTACTACATGACAAAGTGAATTTGAGCAGACAATGGAAGAACGTTTTTGGCTCAGAGGAACTATACCAGAAGTCAATTGAAAAATCACTCAGAACAGGCCTACAGTAATGCTGAAAACAGCACCACCCTCCTCAGAGTTAGGAGATTCAAACAGGTGAAAAAATTAGCAAGAAGCTTCTCTAACACTTAACTTAAATTAACCCATTAAAATATCTTTAACAGAAAATACTAAAATCTCAAAAAGCTATACAATTTTCATTGCTAGCATGTCCTAGAATAAGAACTTATTTTCTTTCAGTTTTTCTGTTAACACATCTCAGAAAAAGAATAAAGTTTTATAGAGCACAGTGATTTGGACTACTGCACAGATTTGTGTTGGTAAGGGGAATAAAGCAGAATAAACTGAACAACCCATGCTGCAATTTTCCAAAACACAATGACTACTTTGAATGAGGAGCTTTTTTTAGATATATTTTGTTATCACTGTAGTGGTAACAAAACAAAGCCTATAGAAAAAAAAAAATTGAAATCTCAGTGGAGCAAAAAGTCTACCAGAGTTAGTCATCCTGAGGATTTGTTCCTGAAAAATAGCATTGAAGTAGGTTAGTAATAATATAATTAACTCTCCTGAAATATTTGTTTCTTCGGTGGTTAATTCCTTGACCAATTAAAGCTTAACTAGAAAACTACTTTAACTGAAAGCTTTGTGATATTTGTGAAGAAAGAGAAGTAAACAGACAAATAGTAAAGCTTTATTATTAACGAAACTTTCCAGAATATGGATAGACATTCGATTCAATTTCCGGTGACTTAAAGCCTGTTTCTAGGCTTATTCTGAAGAATAAAAGGTACTTTGGTTCTCATTTTAATTTTAGTTTCAAGCTTAGGATTCTTTAGACATTTCCTTTGCTGTCCTGAATTTCTGAGAAGCTAATACCTGGTTTATCAGGCACAGCAGCAAATAAGTGAGAGCAATTATACTAATATTTCTAATTTTACCCTAACTTTGCCTGTCAACTGTGTCGTTCCACTAGATTTAAGTAGTCCAGTATGTTTGTATTCTGAAAATGGCACTGAAACTCTCTGAGGAAAACCCTTGCCTGCTTTTGAGAGACCTTGAAGTAAAGCTATGCCCAAATGAAGGCTGCAATTCCAGACTCCATTAATATTAAGAACCACTTATCAGATCCGGTAAAGCTTTACTGCTTTCCACCTGGCCTAGATTACGGCAATTCTCGAGCATACAATACTACAGAGGACAGTACCACGAGCCCCCTCTGCCTCGGAGCCGCACGCGTACTGCGGGAACGCAGGAAGGGCCATGCTGCCATCTGCAGTCAGGCATACCCACCAAGGCAATAATTCAATTTCCTCAGAGCCAACAGACATGGTATTTTCATTTTCTCCCTTAACAATGATGAATCTTAAATTGTTTACTTTTCAATGCCTCAATCAAGTATGACCTTTCAAACTTTTAGTCCTTGCTGACAAAAGTGCTCAGAGCTAGAGCTCCAGGAAGGGCAAAGTAAGAAGGGAAGGAAAAAAAAAAAAAAAAAGAGGACCTTAAAATTTCCATTACCTGTCTGGTGTGTATGGGGCCTGAGGTCTTGAAGCCTCCTTGACAGCTGCATTCAGAAACACTGTAAGGGTCTGAGCTGCTTGATGAGCACTTGGAGAGCGAGTCACAGCCCACCACAAAGGTGTTATCTAGAGGCAGTTCCTGAATGACATGGTGCTTCTTGGGGGGTACAGGAGTCTCAGGTTTAATTTGAAAGGTCGGCTGCGGAGAAGCAGACTTGTAGTGCTTTGCTAAATCTGGGCTATCAGGCTTAAACGTGGTTGGTGTGGTGGCCCAGTTATATTTTCCCATAGTCTGTTCTTCTAGCTCTACAGGAATGTCTAAAGTGCCATTTATGTGCTCATGGCCAGGATCATCAGGCTTAGATTCTTCAATAGTCACAAAGTTGAGGAGGAGACTTTTTGGAGAGCGCTTCTTCTTCTTCTTCTTTTTCTTGATCTGCCTGTTCTCTTGGTTTGGGGAAACCCATTCACCACTCTGCTTGTTTTTTTGGACAACCTTGTGCCTAGGTGTCTGGCGGCACCGTACTAAAGCAGTAACAAAAATTACCAGAATAACGGTCATAGTGCCTGCAATAATGGCAATGATGATCTTGACATAATCATTGGTTTGTGGGGTTATCTCACCATCCCCAACATTCTGGCCAACTGGAGTTTCCATATTCCTGCGCACCAGCTCTTGTATGTAGGAACTATTGGTTACTGTCTCATTCACAAACAAATGCACAAGAGCTATAGTATAAAGAGACTCCGGCTGTCCTAGGTCATTGACTTTTATCACCAGTCTGTGCAAGCCGTGATCTGCTGTAATTACCTTCTCTTTCAAAGTAATATTGCCTGTTAATTGGTCAATTGTAAACAAGCCCCTTGAGTTCCCACCTATAATGCTATAGCGGAGCTCTGCATTCATTCCTGTGTCATTATCAACTGCAAAGACTTTGGTAACTACAGACCCTGGACTGGCTGACGTTGGAACCAACTCATACGAATAATTAGATGAAGGAATAACAAAAACAGGCCTGTTGTCATTTACGTCAACAACGTTGATGGTCACTTTGGCCGTTGAGGAACGCTGCACTCTTCCTCCATCCACAGCTTTCACCTGGAAAGTATACGACCCCTGTTGTTCCCTATCAAAGGTAATATTAGGTCTTATTACACCAGTAAGCGGATCTATAATGAAATTATCTCTACCATTTAATATAGAGAGAGTGA
The DNA here is from genome assembly GCA_009806455.1 of Tetrax tetrax. Lineage (NCBI taxonomy): Eukaryota > Metazoa > Chordata > Aves > Otidiformes > Otididae > Tetrax > Tetrax tetrax. The sequence continues at coordinate 503,044 of WHYT01017407.1, read as the reverse complement.
CCGCAGCATTCTCTCCAGAGTCAGCATCTGTAACTGTGATAAGCCCCACTGTGCCATACATGGGTAAGTTTTCTGGCACATAGAAATTATACTCATTATGTGTGAAAGCAGGGCTGTTATCATTCTGGTCCAGGACAGACACTGTCACAGTAGCATTGGTCTGCAACGGTGGCATCCCATTATCCTTAGCCAGCACGGTGAAGGAGTACCTGTCTTGCTTTTCTCTGTCCAGCTTTCTCACTGCTGTCAGAATGCCTGTGCGGCGGTCAAGGTTAAAAATAGGGGGTGCATCAGAACCCAGGATATAGCTAATCTCAGCATTGCGTCCGCTGTCAGCATCCGTAGCACTTATCTTGGTTAGCTGAGTACCAGGAGCATTGTTTTCAGGGATTGAAAGACCTATGATAGGCTGTGTAAAAACTGGGGCATTGTCATTTTCATCTTTAATTTTGATCAGGAGCATTGCAGACTGGTTTAACGGAGGTTTCCCTGAATCTGAAGCCACTATTTTAATGGCATATTCCCGCGTGGCTTCATAATCTAGAAATGTGGCTGTCTCCAGGAGAAACTGATTATCAAACACTGGCTTTAGCCTAAAAGGGACATCATGATCTGTAAAACAAGTAACTTTTCCGTTCAGATCAGCATCCTTGTCCATTACTGTTATCAACGCAATTTTTGTATTAAGGGGAGCCTTCTCAGACAAAAGCACTGTCCCGTTCACTGGATTGATGATGTATCTTGTATCTATTGAGGGGACATTGTCATTAATATCTGTGACATTCACAGTCACTGTTGCTCTTGATGGTGTGGAACTGCCATCACTTGCCAAAACAGTTAATTTGTGTACAGGAGACTCCTCCCTGTCTAGTGGTTCTCTTATGGTGATGAGGCCAGTGGTGTTATCAATGGCAAACAGCCTTTTGGCCAAACTGGAGATCTGATTGCTGAAATAGAAGTGGATTTGTGCATTTGAGCCCAGGTCTGCATCCGTGGCATGGAGCTGAGAAACAGAAGTGCCCACTGGAGCATTTTCTGGAACGCTCACTTCAATGTCATTCTCTTTGAAGACCGGGCGATTATCATTCACATCAGTCACTGTGACTTGCAGGATGGCAGTGCTAGATCTTGGAGGGCTTCCACCATCTTCAACTTTAATTTTCATCACATAGGTATCCTTCTGCTCCCTATCCAAGATCTGCTGGACAATCAGTTGCGGCCACTTATCTCCCTCGGGTGTCTCAATTATATCAAGACCAAATACATTTTGACCCTACAAGACACAGAAAGAACATACTTTAGCATGACAGTATATTTAAACACAGAAACATCTCATTCATGTTCTTAAATTGTAATAAAATATATATTTTATATATACACTCTATACAAAAATACTCTTACATTTATATATTTACCTTTATTTTGCAATATTTAATATTGCTTTAAGCTCTAGGGCCTTAAGAAAGCTTCAGAGCAAACGTGTGAAGAAATGGACGTTTTAGAAAAACTGAGGGGTGGCGGTTGGAGGAGGTGGTAGGGTGTTTTGTTTTGTTAACTAGTTTCTCTGTTTCTGTAGAAAAGTTATTAAATTCCAGGACAGATGTAATCTGCTTTCTCTACTGTATGAGTGAGTGTGAAGAAGAGGAATGAAACCGAAGCTCAACCATGTCCAAAGGCAAGACAGTATGCATACACTGGAGGATCGAAACCAATATTCAATTTCAAGGAAAACAAGAAACATAAAGGGACTATTTCTCTGTTTGTCAAGCAAATCTAGATACCATCTGAAACCACTGGCATGAAAAAAAAAAAAAAAAAAAAAAAAAAAAAAAAACCACCACCATCATGGAAAAGGGACTTATTACATAATTCAGGTGTTATACAGTACAGACAAAACCAAGTCAAGAACAGTTTGTTAGAAATATATTTTAAAACCCATTAAAACTATTCCTTTCTTCATCATCATGCATTTCATATTTGTAGAGAAAATTACAATCCCAGTGAGAAAGGAAGATCTACTGTAATTTCAAAAAATACCTCAGAACTATGAGATGAATTTGAAAATAATCTTTTCTTTTCCTGGGGTTTATTGAACAACTAACATTCCTGGAATTGTGAAGAAATGCTACGTATACTGTACAAACATAGCTTCCTTTAAAACACTAGTGTTGACAAAGTAATCAAGTAGATCAGTAAAGCTGAATGTACAGGATGACCAGGAAAAGAAAGCATCAATAAAGAAACTGGTAACACTGAACAACTGCGGCAGCCTGGTTCCTCCTCTGTTGGTCGTCCTTGTCTCACCTCCACTCAGGTAATTGTACGTGTGTTCTAAACTGATCTGAGCCACTTCAGACCAAAGGGAAAGAAAACGTTCCCAGCGTGCAAGGACTTATTTCTCATTATTTGTAAAATAAAAAGAACTATTCATCCACATTTCAAAAATTACTGTGCCACTTGCACAGTACTTGTGACAACATTAAGCTGCAACTAGGGGCAGCCTAAAGTGAACTGGGACACACTTTGAAACAATAAAACAAGTACAACTTTAGCTTCTTTAGCAGCAGGCATATGAAAATATAAGCCTTGCAAATAATTTCTAAATTTCTAAAGATACACATTTTGAATCAATTAGGTTAAATTTTAGAAGGGTAATTTTATGCTGATCTCTTAATGAAAGCAGAATATAAGTTTTCTCTTCATCTTCAATCTGGCTAGCATTTTTTTGCTATAAATTTCATAATTACTGAGAAATTATGAATCATATACTCTACATTCTAACATAGATTTTCAGAAAAAAAAAAGTAACAGAAGCTAGAGAGGAAAAAACAAAACACAAAACAACAAAAAAAAACCCCACAAAACTGTCAGTTATCTTTTACTTCTTTATTTGTACACAAGTTGACAGATGGGCGCTGATTATTCTGTCATTAGATCCCACAACTACAACAAACACTTCATATAGACTTTGAATACATGCAGCTATACATATGCATAGACATTTCTGCTTTTAACTATCAAGTATGTGAAAGATATTTTTCATTATAGCATACAAGTTTGATACAAAATATAGAGCTTCAGTTCCCCATCACTAGCAGTAAATTATTGGAGAAACAGAAAAGAATGCAAAGTTCTCTTACAAGTCAATAACTAACACTTAAGTAATGTTCTATGGAAAAATACTATCTAAGATTTCATGCTATTCATTACAGGTTTAAACATCTTTTTAAACCACCACCAAAAAAAAAAGTTAAGTTATACTTTCTTCTAATTCAAGCAAGCCAATTTCACGTTGTTTAAGGGATAAGGTTAGCTGTGACATTATGCTGCATTTTAACAAAAGCATTTTCTAAGAACAGAGAGTTCTCCTGTTCTAAACACTCCAAAAAATGATGAAACATTCATGAAACATACTTTTAAGTTTATAAGTATCTAATTCTCTCCCTTATGAGCAAAGAAATAGAAATTTAAAAATCCTGAGAGAAACATGAAGAAAAACTTTCAGGATTAAATTGTGGATGTTGAAGGAAATGGCCTATCATCACTAAAACCTCACTGAAGTGAACGTTTCCATTGGGGTCAGATTGTTCTTTGGACTGAACTGTACCTCAGACACCACATTTTGCCAGTGATGCAAAGGTTTCGTTAACACTAGGAAGAGTATAAGGCCATAGGAAAAGCATAACAGATAATTAACATTTAAATAGTACTTTTTGCCATTAAAGTGACTGACTGGTAAAAATAATCTGCTACATTATTATCTCTACCACTACAGAAGGATGACAGTGAGAAATAAAAAAGGTTGACTTGTTTAATCTAAAAAGACTTTTTAAACAATGTAACCTAACTGTATTTGAGGCAAAACAAGGTTATGCCCATCTCAAGAGCCAGGACTATCTTTGAGAGGCTCTGAGCTCGATCACAAGATCCTTTTACCAGGGCAGTAAGCAACTCTGTTACCTTATTCAATTTCCATAACATCTTTTCAGTGGATTCATGCACACAGTAGTCTCTGAAATAATGAAACTAGTATTCTTGTCGAACGCTCCCTATCGTATATTTACCTGATCGTTTGTAATGGATCCAAATGTCCTTTTCGGAGTTGTTTTGGGCTGTCATGTAAATAAAAAATTAGAGAGTTTTTTTAAAAATTGTAACATTCAGGTAGATTAATAAATACATAGTCAATGACACACGGACACTTAATGTGATAAACTGGAAGAGCTTCTAGGATTACAGACAGGATTGCACGTGACAAAGTGCACCTACAGTCTACACATACTTGCCCCTAGACATACAGAGTGCAGTACCACAGTATTTTGTTAAATCCATACGGGGTATTGACTACAGCACATTGTAATGTATGTTCTTTCAAGCTACAAATTGTAATGTGGGCTTCACTGCTGAGAGGAATGGGAAAAAAGACCAGCTTCTGGTTAACGCTTGTAACAGTGGCATGACCTGTTGTGTTCAAAACATCTTGAAACAGGGAAAGGAAAGAATATTGTGCTAAATAACCATATAAAAACAACTTCCTGTGCTCTGAAACTTATAGACAGTCTATTAGTGATTATTTCTTAAAACATTACAAATTTTATATAATAACTACACACTGTTAACTGACAGAGAATAGATCAACACTGTCCTCAATCTTCAAAAGAAGAGTATTTTAAACCTTTATAGGAAGACACAGAAAGCAAAGACAGCTCTATGTTTTCTGTCTACAACTTCACCCTATACTTATTATCAATGCTTATCTTCACGCATTGTAAACGACAAACACACTACAGGATGTAGGACTTCAGTTCAACTGACTCTCAAACAAAAGTCAAGAGCTAGACAACGCGTATAATAAACTTTTACTAGTGTTCTGCAGTAACTCATTTCAACAAGCTAGAAGTGTACACTTATTTATTACATGTCAACAATCCTCTTAAAATGAGCTAGTTTTATTATTTCTGCAAATCTTACTCTGTCTGGAATCTAAAATAGGCAGATTTAGAGTGACTAAATTCTAGCAGGCCAGATACAGGAATACTTGGGAAATAAAAAAAAAAAGTGCTAAAAAAGGAAGAAAAAAAAAAAAAAAGATAAAAAGATCAGCTTCCTATTAGAAAGTAATTCCGTGATTCATTAATTACTTAATAATAAAACCTTTGGCTGAAATGCAATCTTGTGTCCAAAAGACTTCAGAAAGTCCAGAAAATAACACTTTTGCTACCTGCTAGTTATTTCAGATGTAGCAACACAGAAAACCTTTGCAGGTCTCCTGCAAAATTACAAGATATACAGGGAAAGAGTGGCTGGGACCTGTTCTTGTGAAGGCACATGGAACTGCTCTATAACTGTAGTGTAATATTTCAAAGAAAAGAGTACAGTAGCACAATTTCAATTCCTAAGGCAGAGAACTGGACAACAGTTATACAGTGGACAGTATTTTTAATGAAAGGTGAAAATTAAACTTGCTTTTTTCTTTCAAAGGTGATATCTTGCATGTGAAAATGTGAATTCCCAAAGCCAAGCTAAAGCCTGAAACACAAAATATTCTACGTGACAGGTAACAATGGATGTAAGTTCCTGCGACAGGTGCCCGTTAGTACACTCAGATCTGTAATACCGCAAGGGTTGCAGCTGTAATCAAAGTTCCTCGTCTGCTACTACTTGCACAGTGTGCAGTTCACGTGTTCATGCTTTCTACAAGATCAGAATTTGTTGGACAGCTGTCCTGTTTAAAGACTACTCAGTCACTGCCCTCATCACATCACTCAGTTTACAACCCAAAGTTACTTGAAATGTGTTATTAATACCAACAGTGACTTTAGGAACTGCGTGACAGCACCTCAAAGGAGAAAATAAATTTCCAATAGTAATAAATTTTTATAACACAAAACTCAGTAGATGTAAAGTTGCCTACATATTTGAAAGACTAGCTCGTTTTGAAAACAACTACAGATATTTAATTTGTAGGCCAAGATTCCTACGAGTTTTGTTCATTTTATGGTTTTCTGTCAGCGTCACACACTGTTTCACATCGTTTCCTTTGAAGCAAGCCAAGGCTTAGCTCTGAGTCAAGTGAACTTACAGGTTAAACTCCACAGTAAAAGCAGGATTCTGAAGTTTCCAATGATGCATGAACCTAAAGTGAATTCTGTGCATTCAGAATCCTAATTAGCTCTATCTCTACGTAAAAGTTAAGGACATAACTTATTAGCAATGTCTAGATCATAACTTGCTGTTTTTCCACTCCATTGATAGGAGAGCTTCTATAAATGTAAAATGCTGCCAAAGATTTCCTCTCCAATCACATACACACACAAAAAAATCTTACTTGTCCTATGAAGTAGATAGAAAGCAAAATGCTGAAATGCTGTAGATAGGATCAATAGAACATAAGGATAATAATGAACCATTTAATGCTAGAACAGTAAAAAGTATAATACGGAATGAAAAAGCAGACAATCAATGCATTTAATACTGATTTTCTGAAGAAGAAGAACAGGCCAGGAGGCATATGTAAACACGAAATTACTGCCTTGGAAATCCGAATTTAATGTTACTGTAAGACGACTGAAAGAGTTCTAACAATTACAGCACTTGAGCCTCCTTAATCATTTCGGATGATTTGTTCCTTTCTGTAAAGAGTTCCTTTCAATCTTGTCATTTCTGAATATTGTCAACTTTATTTTCTAAGAAAGATACAAGAAAGATCGACAGATAATTTTTTCTAAGATGGAATATTTTTGCATCCTCATCAGTTCTTAGCACCCAATTCTCTAAAAGTATTTATTAACATTCACCTCCATTAAAGAGAAACAGTGAATATTACATTTTAAAATATATTTACTTTTCTAGTAAATATAGCTGCTATTTCTCCAGTCTGCACTTTAAGGAAGCCTGAAACTCCATACCTAACATGTTAATATTTTTAATCTCCAAGCTTTACAAGGGCGAGGACATGGAGAGCTGGAAAGCAGCGACACACACACTTAACGAGGTTGCAAGAGTAACTCTCCTCCCATATTACATCTTCGGTCTTTGAAATGCTGTTTCAAATTTTTTTTTTTTTTTTTAAATGGATTCTAACTTATCTTCTGAATCATAGGTTACAATTAAAAAAAAAAAAAAAAAAAAAAAAAAAAAAAACTAACATAAACAAAACCTTGACATTTTTCTTTTAATAAAAATTCCCTTCACAAACCTTTACAAACTAGGGTAGGAGTAATGATGTACCCACATTACCGCATTAACATGATCCAAAATCACTGAGATAATTGCTTATTAAAAAGTGGCAGCAGGAACTGGGCTGTCACTTGACCAGCCTTGCACAATGTACTGTAGACACACAATCACATCTTTCAGCAAAATATGCAGCTGCACCACAAAACTTTAAGGACTTTATCTTCACATTACTCCTGCTATATAAATAGTCGTACCACTACCTAAAGATGGGAAATTGAAGTACAGAATAATTTTATCAGTTGTCCAAGGTTTGTAGCTTTTCTGAAAGAGCCAGTCACTTCTGAATTACCAATAATGTTTTAAACTAAACTTTAGAACTTTAAACAGAAGTTCTTTCATTTAGAGACACTCTTCCCTAAAGAGGAAAGGTCAATAGCTGCAGGTAAGACAATTAAGGCAGTAACCTCCCCTGTTTATCTCCTCCATTGCAGTTCTTCAGAAATATTCACAGATATCCTACTGAACAAGAAATCACATCTTCAACACACCTGAAGATGTTCAGATTAAGGTATTAAACATGTTTGAGCTTTGCTCAGAATTTCCATGTTTCCACAGCTATATAAAGTTCCAGATACCTGAATTGTCTATCCTCCAGTATGTTCTCTGTTTTGAGAGTCAGACTATAAATATATAATTAAGGAAAAAATAAAGATTTTTATTAGGCAATAATATATTCAACAAGTGAATTTTGATATTTGCATGGCTGCTACATATTTGCTCAGTTTCCTAGTTGACAACACTAACAGGAACAAAATCAAGTATCTCTGAAAAAGAGAAATAAATGAATATCTGTTTTAGTGATGCAATTCTCTAATGCATCGCTGCATCACTGGAGGTAACAGCTAACTTTTATGTATTGCTGTTCAGAACAGCGCCTAAATCACAAGCCCATTTTGCTTCAAAAGCCAAACAAGGTATCTCAGGCTCCTAATCACACATTTTAGAGCTCTCAGATGAATGCTGACTGGGTGTTGGAGCAGCATGAACCTGCAATGCCTTCCTGTTCACTACTTCCTCTACAACCAGATCCGTACTTTCGGGCAGAAGGAGATTAAAACTGACAGCCACTTGTACACAAGAAAATAGAAACGACTGAGACGTTTCTGAAAATTCCTTTAACCTAGAACAGAGACTGACCAGTATCCTCAGCTTCCACTAATTTCAGTGGGAATCTGGCTCACGACAAACAGAAAAACAAAAAATAAAATAGACAGAAAAACTTTGTCCTTATTTAAAAAGGAGTACAAATATTTACAAACCAACATTCAACAATTAATGTATTGTTAGTATCTTATTCCCTTTTATACATCCACACAAAAAAAATTCAGCTAAGGTGCAGGACTGATTTAAGTACATGGCATCTTCATTAAGACAAATCTGTACCCCTAACCTCCGATGCTATAGTTTTTCCAAGCAGTAATTTAACAAGTTTATTTTATTCAATCTGAGGTCTTTTAGACTAAAGTTCAGCTGTGAACAAAAACACTGTATCTTCCCTTTATGTTTACACTTTCAGGAAAAAGCGTTGACAAAACTTTCATCTGAATGGCATGAGTATCTCGCACGTGTATCTTTCCCTTCAGGTACCCTAGCATCCAGAAACACACGGAAAACAAATGAATAAGAAAACACGATCTCTAGATTTACATCACAAGGACATTATTTCACGTGCAGAGATTATACCTTTATGTGCATGTGGCACTGCTTTGAATTTTGACATTAAAAAACACACGGCCTTAATGGGTAAAAGTCATAATTCATGTGGGTAAATATATAACAGAATGAGGGGAAAAAACCCTAATATAATAAGAGTTCACTGCTTTCATTTTGAGTAGACTTCCCCCAGCTTTCACAAACAGGCTTTAGGAACTGCAGGCCTGTGGCAAACACTGCTGGAACAGGCTGGATGGGGCTCTGAGCAACCTGATCTAGTCAGGGAGGTCCCTGCTTCTTGCAGGGGGGTTGGACTAGATGACCTTTGAAGGTCCCTTCCAACTCTAACCATTCTATGATTCTATGATTCCAAATACGACAGTAAGCCTTTCGCAAGAACTGCTGCCTTTGCAGGGTTTTGTAAAACTCAAAAGAAGAGAAAGTTTATGTGGGACATTTAACTACCACAGGATTGGTTTTGCTTTTGAAAGAAATGAAGTTATGCTTTTCCAAATAATGAAAACTTATCCTTTTTGTATTACTGTGAGAAAACAACAGTGGAATTATCATATTAAACTATAAAAGTACATGACGTCTGTAAGTGCAAGATGACACTTCGCTACACAGTGGGAAACAATAAATAATAATGCAATTTCAGAGCAATAAATCAGAGATAGTTGCTGAAAAGTTGTACAGACTGACAGCAAGTACTAAAAATAGTTCCAGAGAGACTGAATTCTGAAACTCATTAAATAAATATCTTTTCACCATGTGGATCAGGGAATGTAGAGGATAAACCAGAATTGTATTCATCAGGGAGACAACTTGTCTTCCTCCTCCAGTGTTACTGACTCCTGTTTATCTGAACCAACAGAACAAAAGTAAGATGAAAGAAAGAAACACTTCCTTATTGTAAGGCAGTAACTTGACTCTGATAGTCAATTTTGAAATCTCGTGCTACCTGTGCTTATTGAAAGTTCTAGTATATGAACTGTCATGACTTTCCAGTTAACAGCTTATATTCCTAAAAATGGCTTCCTTGCAAGTTTTTTGGCATCAAAAATCTTAGAAAAATGTTTGATACATACTTTTATAAGTAATTATACTCAATAATATATTAATTTCTAAAAATAAAAATAAAATTCACATTTTACTGTAATTGAATACACTTGTGCCATTTCTCAGACTTAAAATCAGTGACAAAATTGATACATTTGATTTGCAAGAAAGAAAACACAATTAAGAATATTTGAATGGTATGTTTTAAGGGGAAACACCAAATGCTCATAATTCCCTTCCAGTTTTCCTACTCGGTGTTTGTTCACTGTTTACATTCTCTAGTAGCAGTTCAGTCTTCAATACGCACTATAAATTTTGGCTAATGGCTAGGGGTTTGTCCTCCAACAGGAGAAAATGTGAAAAAACCCCACAGAACCATAGAACACAAGCAGCCAACATGGAAGCATGAAGAACACTAGCTTCAAGAAGATAAATATAATATCCATCTCCTGTTGCAAAGGTCTAAGATCAGTCCCACCAGGTAACGTGTATCCTCCAACAAACCATGAACTATCTCCGGGGTTGAGACAAGCTCTCCCCCAAGTCATGGGAAAAACTGCACAGAGTGGTTAATCCTAGTAGTAAAGTGAATGTGTATCTCCAGAGGAAAGCTCACACCAGCAAAATACCTGAAGTGTTATTTAGCAATATGACTGACCTCACACAAACTGTACTATTCCAGAAAAAGTAAATTAAGCAAAGATAGTTGAAGTGATTTCTGCCCAGTAATGACTCATGCAATTTAAGTCAGGGAAAGAGTAAGCTTTCCCAGGTCTGGATCCACTCAAAATTCTTTCCTGAGCTTAATTCAGTCACTGTCCTAAAGCAGATGTTTCTAAGTAACAGCGTGCATACTGTTTGTGGTACGACAAAACTTCATAGCATGCACACAGAAATCAGACCTGCAGCCTATTCCTTAGTGAAAAAATGTCAACAGCTTTCGGGCAATCCAACATATCTCAACCACAAAAGTGTCAGTGTGGCAAACAACAACTGAGAACTTTCTCTAGACTCTTTGTAACTACTCCACAACGATTATCACCTCAGGTTAAAGAACCATCACAATGCCCATGGACTGCGTCTTGCTTTGAGACACTCGCTAGCAAAGACAGCATCTCTCAGCCACAGACAGGTCAGAACCAGGAAAACGGCTGTAAGAAAGCACCCTCCAGGGATGATACCATGCTCTGAATAATTTAATGAGAAGTTTAGCCTTCATACTCTAAAAACATGATGTGAACAACTGAATCTACCGAACTAGAAGTTTTAAAATAAATTTAAAAAAACCTAAAATCCAGCAAAAGTATAAAAGTTAACTCATGTCCACCGACTGGGAAACTGACCACCAACAGGGAAAAGGAAGTACACCTCAAACCATTTAACTTCAACACTCCATGAACAATTTTTAACTTGGACAGAAAGACTTAGTCTATATCTTGATTTTTTACACTTATTTAATTTCCATTTCTTTAAATGGTTTAATGTATTGTTAGGATTCTTGCATATTAAGGTACTAAGCTACAAACTCAAGAATTAAATATCTTATGTTTCTGAAGCAGTGAGATAAATGAACAGTTGATTTTGAAGTCAAAACTTGTTAGGCACATTACTATTTTTAAAACATGCCTGGGACATTCTACCTACTACTACATCTGTCATTAAATACCAAATTCACTGATACTGAAAATAAGACAAAACAAGTACTCTTCAAGAAACAATTGAATCAATTTGTTCCTAGAAATCTGCAGGATTGCTCACTACAACAACAACAACAACAAAAAAATCAGTTTTCACATGTATTCACAACTTAGAGCGCTATCTCGAAATCCTAAGGTGACACTACAAAACTAGTTGCTCATTTTGGTATCATTCTACCTACAGAGTCAAAATTCCACTTCCATCCTCAATTAACTTTACCATTACCATAAGAAGCAGCCTACTGTGCACATATGTGGAAGAATCCATTGTAAAACGTAAAATTAAATGAAATCCACTTTGAAATCACCAATATGGCTTTTAACAAGACAGCAAATCCAGACTAAATTAGTGGAACTGAGTATGACAGCTGAAAGGACAGAGCCTCCGAGAGGGCTAAGCGTTAATAAAGTTTTTCCTTATTGTGCTCTTCGGCACAATCTGATTAGTTCCAACAGCTGCCCAGCAGGAAAAGCCAATCAATCATTCCACAGTAACACACATATTACCCTATCTCTTTAGCTTTCAGTGATTTCAGAGCCAGGTAGCACACAGTACTACAGTATAAGCTTGTACTTTTGATTTATAACGATACTGAATATTTCAAATGCGAACCACGTCAGAAACTCCTGATAATCACAATGGAAGTTACTACGTTAAAACTTCTTCTGATGGATAAACTTGTTTCACTCACTAGTATGCAAAGAAAAAAAACAAAAAATATGAGGGGAAAAAATGCACTGTGCATAACTTAAATTAGCCAGGTCTTTGTTAGAGGTAATGAGTAATAAAAAGCAATTTTCTTTGTTACCTTGTTCATGAAATTCAGTAGCCTGTAGCATACGTTATGCTGTGACAAAAAATGCAGTTGAACTTCGAACCAATATTCAAAACAGTTTCTGAAAGACTTCACTCCTGTTTTTAAGAAGTCAGTTCTAATATTATTGGAACATTAAAACAACAACAAGCAGACTAGAGGTTTTAACATTTCTTCTACGCCTATGAATGCTAGATACGTTTTCTAACACACGTACAACCTCCCACCCCCCTCATTACTTACTGGGAAAGACTTCAAGCTTGGGAATGAGATTTTCAACAAAATGGAACACTGAATTATATACTCATACATCAAATAATTTTCAACTTATTATCAAATTTAATCATTAATATGGAGGCCTCTAAAACCCCAGGTTTTAAATCCACAAAGGTAAAATCACTTCTTAAAGAGCCTGGACTGTTCTCCCACTTCCTTAACAAGGAAAATTTAGGGGAAGATCTTATGCCCTGAGTATTCCAAAGTTTTCTGACACTAGGTAGCAGAACAAATTCTGCTTGTATCTCCAGCTTTTACTTCTCATCTTAGCTCAAGCATATATACATTTCAAACATGAAACAAATTAACTTTCTTTCTACTCAATCTAATACAATGGGTGTGCTTATTTGTGAAAAATTTGTTTGCACAGTTTCTGATCCCCTCCATGAGTCTACGAAAAACTATGTAAATTTTAAAGTAAAATAATAATATTTAATCTCTTCATCTCTGTATGCAAAATACATTTCAAAGACAGGGCTGTTATCATAGTATAAGGATGTCATCAGTGGACTGATGCAAGGAGAAACTAAAAGAAGTATGATGTAGTATCTAAATCTTTGCACATATTCTGAATGCTCAAATTTTACAACTTACAATTTTTACAAAATAGGTTCAAAACTCAATTGGAGAAACTGCACATACGAAAAAAATCCAGATAAGAATATCAGGACCACCATTTGTGGACAAGAAATCTGTGGCTTTCAAATTGGTGGCAGCTGAAGAATAGTTTGAGAAAATATGCCTGTGCTGTTCTTACAGTCTCTCCTAAGTATCTGATATCAAGCATTAGAGACAGGATACAGGATCAGATGAAAGTTATTTTCATCCACCAAGACTATTCTCAGGCCCAGTCGGTATCACACACACCACTTAGTCATAAGGAAACTGAGGCATGGAAAGCAGAAGTGTCTCACTCACAACTACTTCTGCAGGCCACTAAGAAAACCACAATGAGCCAAATCACAGAGTTCAGGGACCCTCAGAGATTATATCAGAGTAAGAATGTGTGTGTTACAGAAACACCACGAAAGCACAAATACTACTGGTTTAGATAGCATTACAAAGTCAGAACAGGATTTCAAGTCAGTTGTACCCTTTCAGAAAACTATCTGGGCAGTTTGAAAGAAGACACCACTATTTCTCACACAGCACTGCTCTAAATAACAAAAAGCTTTTATCAGATTGCTCATTTATTCTCTTTAAAAGTTAGCAGAAAGAATGATGATAAAACTGATCTTTTGTACAAGTCATAAACATCATAAATAATCATCCTGCCACCCACATACCACAGTACTAGAAGACTGACCATTGGAATGGTTGCTGTCCTTTCCATCTTGTAATTCAGATTCTTTGAACCATTTTTAATGTTTATTTTTCCCTTCATTACAATTGAAATGCAGACACTTTTGCCTTCTAGGACACCACCCTCAAAAGCAACCTTGAAAGCAAAAATCATGACAGAAACGAAATAGATCCTGCTGCTGTCCATGCTGTCATCGGTTAGAACTCAGCAAAAACAACTGGGCTGGCAGAGGCAACTGTTTGAGGCTTTGGAAACAGAGACAAGGAAAGATTGAAAAGATGAAAGTCCAACTAAGATTCAGGTGTGAAAGTGCACAGCAAAGGTCATAAAGCCTTAACATAACGCACTTCAAAATCTGAATACTAAAAAAAATGTTAAAACATCAGAAGCAGACATTAAAACATACACTAACAATGTTTTTTTTCTTTACCTCTGTCAAGGGTCCAGTTAGGCATTCAAGAACTCTGGGTGATGCTGGCAGTTGAAGTTTCAAAATATTTTATATTATATATATATATATAAAATGAGACAACTACTGAACGTCCTCAAAGTTAAAAAAAAAAAAATTAATGTAAAATCTTACAGAGAACTAGGTAATCTGTAAACTACAAGGAACCGATCCACGTTCTGATACTTTACGAGCAGAGCAAGTATCCTGGATATTCATCTTGGGTGAATATTTCATTTACATGAAACAACAAAAGGTGTGCAACACTGATAGAAAGCAGGGAAATTCTATCAAACTGTTATGGTCTCTTTGTAAGGCTGACTTGCAAATTACGTTTTTCACACTTTGTGTTGGCTTTACATACAAAGGTCAATTCACCAATGGAAAAATACTGATCTATAACTGCCAGAATACTATTTTTGAGGTCGCATGGAAAACAGGATGGGGAGCAAAACAGAAGCTACTACTTTGTTTATACCTTTAAATGTGCTACAAGAAACAGGTTTGAAAAGTCTCTAATTAAAATGAGGATGAAAACTATATGACTGGGGTTAAAAGGAAGAGGAAAAAGTAATCTCAAAGTGCAAAAGCCATATAATATCCCATTCTGAAAAGCACAGAGGAATATCCTGACTCGAAAGGAAAACAGAAAATGTCAATTTGCTTGATAAAGCAAAGAAAAAAAAAAATACAATTATTTGACTTTGGAACATCAGCAATAACCCAAGCAATAATACACATCACATTAATAGAGCTAGCAATTACAGCATGATGTGAGAAAAGTGTATTTTAATACTGACAGCTGATGACTCAAAATTCATTCCTTTTACCAATGTTTCTTTTTGTTTTTTTAAAATTGTCTGAAATGCTCTTTGCTACATGTCCCAGCTTCAAAAGCTCTACAGGACTTCAGTGTTCAGACCAATTACATTTCTGGGCTATGGAATATAAATCACTTTGTAATAAACCTTTCTCTCAGGAATAAAAATAACCATAATAATGCAGTCAAGTGCCACGATCCATGGTGACACTCGATTTAAATATATTCTGTGACAGCTAAAAGAATATAATTTTGGACTTACCTTTTTCTCCTCCCTATACTTCCTCTTGAAAGGAAAAAAATATTACATACAGTACACAGGGGGAAAACTAACAAGGATTATTTCAACCTTTATCACTACTCAATCTAATTCACTGTATCACTAATATCCAATATTGGAAAGTTAAACACAAAATTTAAATAAAAAATAATTATTACTGTAAAAGCTTATTTAATATTTTAATTGTGTATTTTATGGCAACTAAAACCAGGAAAAACTTTCCTATTTTCAAAATGTATCTTAAAAACTGGAAATCTTCATCCCTCCACAAAACAGAAGTCATAGAAAAGTGACCTGGAGAAAACAAAAATCTGGAAGTTCTGTGACTATTATCATTCATGTTTATTTTTCCTTTTCTGAACCTGCTGAAAATAGTTGGGTTTTTTAAATCATTTCATAGGTTCATGTGAAAAAGACAATTATTCATTAATAACGTTGAATTTTTAATAATAATTGGAATAATTTTAAGATTCTGGTGCAATCTGTTGGAAACCTAATTCAAGGTTTCTCATGGTAGACATTCAAAACTCAAGTAAATTTGTATTGCTGCATCTATTCCAACCACTAGAAGAAGCAGAAAAAAAAATCTTCACAAAATTATTCTTAAACTAGAATTGTTCCAGATCCAAAGAACTTTTACGTTCCATGAAGCAAAAGAGAGTACGATTAGTTAATTTTCTTCTAGAACTTGTGATAATTTTTATTTTGGTACCCAAAACAATGCTCTTTAAATGCAATAAGTTTCATGCTTGGATGGTGACTGCTCTTCCTGCCTTTCATAATAAGGCTCTTACTTAGTAATAAAGCAGTTCAGTGACAAACTTTTCAACTAAGAAAATTACAAAAAAAAAAAAAAAATCTTCTATTTATATTTTGTAACTCCTGTTAAACCCAGGATATCTGAGTTTTGCACTAATTGCATCAAATTTCTGAAGGGGGGGAAAAAATGTTCTCCTGGGTGTCAGGATTCATATAGCAGACTTGAAATTATAACAAAATCTTACTTTTTCTAGACATTTCTTTCTCAATCACTTACATTTTTATATTTCCATCAGTTTCTCTCTGCCTCAGCATAACATATGCAGAGAAGGCTGAGTGTCCTGTGAAAATACTCTCGTAGATTTTTCTAACAAGTTCTTACAACACTGAAGGAAAAGAGTAGCTGAACTTTCTCCATAATTCCTGCTCACCAAATTATCAGTATGCCTACGTGACACGGGACCAGGAGATTACAGCAACAAGGCGTGTACAAAACACAGCTCAGTGTTTGTTTATTCCGACCTCCCATCAGGCTGGTCTGGAAATGGACATCGCGTTCAATTTCTGACGCTGTAAGGCTGGTGAAGGATCGTGTTAAAACATACAAAATGTCCTTAAGTAACATATTTCATTACTTACCACTGTAATTAATAACTAGCTAAGCATCAAATAACTTGTTATTTTCTTCCTTGGTAAAATTAGAAGAAAATATTTCAAGTAATTTTATATTCATCTTCGTGAACACTTCACAGAAGCCAAATGTTTCCTATTCAATCTATTTCCTTCAAGCAAAAGTTTACATATTACAGAGAAAAAGAAGGTAGCATAGTCTCCACGGAAGCCTTCAGACAGGAAACAGCATGGTTTTATTCCAGTGACAGCACAACTATTCAATTTCATTTGGGATTTTTAAATCTTCTTTAAGATAGCTTAACTGTAAATGAGATTTAAACTACAAGGCACTGGTTCAGAGCTTAAAATATAAAATATATCATAAAAGAGGTTTTTTATACCTTAGCAGATATCTCACCAATTAGCAATCTCATCACCACGTTTTTCCAAAGTTGTCACATATAACATATGGATACAATACATAACAATACATAATTATAAATCATAAATTCAACTCTGGAATCTCTAAGAGTACCACAAACAGAACTAACTGCATGGGAAAGAATTTTCTCAAAATTTGAGTGTTTGCCCAAATAGGAGGGAAGCCATTAACAATTTTTTTAGTTAGCTGACCAGATCTAAATACACAAGATGAATAAAACACTGCAGCAGGTTATAGAAAACTCTCTGAAGACAACGTGATTTGAGAGCAACGCTGTTACAAAGGCAGAACAAAACTACCTGAAAATCTGTTATCTTAGAATATAAACCAAAACCAGAGAAAACAAAACCACCAGAACCAAATAAAAAAAAAAAAAAAAAAAAAAAAAAAAAAACAAAAAAACTTATGTCAGGTCACTCTTCAAAGATAAAATGGGGGCCATAGAGAAACGTCATTATTCACAGATACTGACACTGAATGTATAAAAATAATGTACTAGCACAATGGTGGTAAACTCTCAGGGTATTTAGAAAAGGCTCCTACCTCTTTCCTTTGTGACACAAAATATGAAATCTTTAAAATACTGTGTATTTTGAGTCAGTAGTAAAGAGCGTGGTTGCAGTATAATTTGTCCTAAGTGCACTGTTAACAAACATATATATATAGTGTGTATATATATATATATACACACACACATATATATATAAATAGTCTGAGTCACAACTATGAATTCTGCTGCATCTGAGAAAAAGTCCCAGAAGAGCTAATTTGCTAGCACCGCTCTCACCTATCTGATTTGGAGAAAGATAAAAGCCAGAAACCTGGTCCTATTTTACCCCTAAGTATTTTGGGAGTCCCTGATTTATGCAAAGCAGGTAGGATAGATGCATTTTTCAACAGCCAGAGAAATCAGGTAACTTATCACAGAGTCAAGAGCAGGCTCACACACCACTCACTGGATGGCCGCAAGATCGGCGTGCGTCCCGCTAGCCACACTTAGTAGCTAATAAAAACAATGGCAAATGGCAACCTGATGAAACCTGAGGCCCCTGAAATTCTTGCAAGTTGTCTGAAAACTTTGCAGAGATCTGCTGAACTCCTCACTTTTCTCTAGCCTTGCACTTTTCATCACACTGTAAGGCATCAAGAGCTTTTTAATACATGAGGACAGCACGCAGTGACGTCAGCCTCTTCACCTCAGTACTCTGATGGCTAATTTGGGGTTCGTTTCTACATAGAATTTTCACAATTGTTCTGATTTTAAAAACTATATAATGATCAGGACTTGCTTTTGTAATGGATAAAAGCATTTAGTCCTCAAAAGCACCTATAAATACATTTCATTTCAGACTCTGAATGTATTTTTTCTAAAGACTGAATTTCGATGTTAGATTGTCATGAGGAAAGTTAACAATAGCTGTGAAAATTAAAATTTCTAGTTCAAACTTTTTACTTACATGTATTTTTAAATATAGCCCCCAGTAAGAGCGTGAAATATGTTGAGACACAGTGCACATTTCTGCTATTATAACTCAGATTAATTTTCCAAGTAGTGACAAAAGAAATCTACTTGCAACTGTAACAACACCACACCGGGTACCAACATCCAATTAAAAGTGTTGTCTTCCTGCTTGCATCTTGTAGAAAGGAGAAAATAGAAAAAGTGAAATCAAATAAAAATAATAATTTCTTACCCTCTGAAACTGAGGAGGATTTTATGGCAAGCATAACACAAGGAAAATTTAAAGACTCAAAGCAGCTTCTACTGAAATCAAATGAAGTCTTGACCTAGTGACCAGTAAAACTCAGTCATGGCTTTAGTTTTGACTTCCAGAGAGATCTTCCAAGAGAATGTTATTGTTTGTTTGTACTTATAAAATGTCGAGCCAATAATTTTTGCAGTTAACTGGTCAGAAAAAAAAATCTCTACAATGATCTCCAATGATGCTTCAGCACTTTGAAAAGTATTTTTAACTGTCTACATGCTTTATAAACTCTCACAAGTCTCAAATTCTCTTAATCCAGACTTGTTTTGAGCTAGTAGCACTGATTTGTTCCTTTCCTCCAAGTAGCTCATAAGATATAGCTATCTGAAAACAAATAAGCACATTAAAAAAACCCTTGTCCTCCAGGTCTACCATTACCAGCATCTAAACCTATGATATTTAATATTTATCTGTAATTTTTTCCTCAGAAGTGCATTACATTGCCATTGTACAGTAAACATAAAAATTCACCATTCACAAGAGGATACTTCAATATAACTGCTTAAGATTACGACACACTTACTGTAACTTTGCTTGATGTGGCATATTTGCAGTTCCAATATCATGCATATACGCAAACCAAACTATAATTTTATTGAAATACATGGGGGTTTTGTTGCTGCTTTTATTCTGGTTTACTGTTGAGAACATTATCGATTGTAATTTGTGACTTCTTTCCATAGAACTGGAACTGAAGTTTCTACTCAAGGTATTTTGGGAAAACATTAATTTCTAAGTGTTGCCTATAGTTGGTTTCAAGAGGATTGTATAAACAAATCCTTAGTCTATGATGCTCAGAAAGCATCACCACATCTGTGTTAACCAGCACGCTGATCTGTCTGGACATCAGCAAAAGATAATATTCATACAAGATAGATGAAGTGAAGATCTCCATTTGACAGATTTGTGCCTTCCAGCTTGAGTCTATCATCCTTCCTACACAGAGACATGCTAAGTTATATATTATTGTTTCATGACAGCTAGTGTGAAAATCAGAGCCTCAAATGCAAAAAGATACACCAACTTGTCCCTCACCCTAACTCACTGAACTTCCCGTGCCTGGAAGCAAGACTTTCTCCTCTAGTCTTCAGTCAATCCCCAAAGGGATGTCAGGATAATGGAACCTGACAGTTTTGCAGTAATAATGCCATAAACCACCCTAAAGGAGCCTTGTATCAACCAACAAGAAGCAATTACCTTGACTCACTACCACCAGTCAGCAGCAGAGTTTTATCTACTTAGAGATACTATTTCACAACTGTAAGAATGTAAATCAGGTATTTTCCCCTTTAAAAATCAGACCCAGTGACTTTTTCAAAACAATGTTCACACCTGACCACTTATCTGTTCCAACCTCTCTAGACAAATTAATACTGAGCAATATTTTTATTCTACTACAAAACCTTCTCATAAAGATTATATACTTTGGTATTTCAGATAGTAAGAAAAATGGGTGAATGGAGGGTGCTGTGTAAGAAGGTGGATATTGAACTGTATCATAAAATAATGAAAACTATCTTATGATGCAAAAATGATATAAAAAGATTTTGAAGGGAGCTATGTAAAGAGAAGAATTTTTTTTTTTTAATTCCTTATGTTCTTGAAGTTAAGTAATTGGAAAACAATGAAAAGCAAATATATGCCACTAAATGTCCAAGGATAATGATAAACGTAACGGATAAGAATTCTACCTTGAAAACCTTATAATTTCTCCCTCAGTCCACTCCACAAGTTCTCCTGTAATTACTAACAGAAAATAAGATCACAATGAAAGTTATCTGTCCCTTTCACACATTCGCAAGGGAGCTTTCAAGATTTTAAGATGTCACTTAGCACTCATAAGCATCCCCCAAGTTTCTGCATCTCATTTTATAGCTGATGTCATGTTATCTACAAACCCCAAACCACCTCATGTAGACAAGAGAAACAATGGTAGAGAGCCAATTATTTTCACCTGAACTGAAAGCTCAGTACACTCTATTCCATCCCATTTGAACTGCTCCTCATTACTTCAACTTATCTTTTATATCATAAGGAAACTGGTAACAAGAAAATTCTGCACATCTGTCATGTAAGGATTTATTTAACATTAATAAATTTTACAATTTGCAATAGTAACAGATTTTTTTCCCCCCTCTCATCTCTCAAAAAACAACATAAGGGCTTACCTAAATATATCCCATCCTAAGTAATTTAATGTGTTCTTTAAAGCATTTATGAAATACTTGCTTTGCACACCTAAACCCTTATTGCATAGGCTGACAACAGGTTTCTTTTATGGGAAGGTACGAGGGTAAATAAAAGTTGTGCAGACTAAGTTTGGTTGGTATACATGTGAAAACTGACAGGAATGCATGGAAGGGAGGGAACTGTTGCATAAAACAAGGTCAGAAACAAAGCTACAATAAGGCTTCATTGTACCTATCAGACAAAAGCCTGAGTGAAAGGAAAATCATTAACTTCTGAAAATATATCTACTTTTCAAGAATTGATTTCTAGAGTAAAGGACACTTACTTAGGATGTTAACTATAAAACCATTGTATCAAAATTATTGCTTTACTTGAAACGAACTGGTCTCAGGTTTCTGGAGCAAAAAGGCTTTTTCCCCAATCAGAGGGGGAATTACAGTGTCAGCATCTGAAACTCTACACAATGGTACTAAGGACAACGTGAACTAAACCAGATTAATTGGTGGGAATTTTATGTGTCTGTGAATAGTTTTAGACTCCGTGAGGCTCAATCCTTCAAATAATTGAGCCTTTTTACTAATGCCTGAACCTCCCTATAGCTGAAGACTAACTTTCAAATCTAGCCCTGTTGTGCAGCACGCTACTACTTCATAAGTAGAAAAAACTAACAGAATTTAAAAATCTAAATTACTTGAAAGGTAGGCGCATCAAGATCTAACAGAAATCTGCAACGGCACTTCAACTGCTACAAATGTATATTAAAGGAAATAAGGTAAGTTTTTTGAAAAAACATTTATTTGTGAAGTTGGCCATCTCAGCAAGCAGCATTCCTAAGTCTTCAAGGGCCTGCTGCTGAAATTCTTGTCATTTCAGATGGTAACCACACCTCAGTGGAAAAGAGGAGCGAGAACCACCCAGGTGAAAATAATTGAACTTATGCTATAAGTTTGAAGAAAAACACTGATGTTCTATCAATAACAGAGTAACACTGCCACTGAGGACTTAAGGGAAAAAAAGTACTCAGCAGTATTCAGAAGACAGTGTGTCTGTCCTAGAAAATCTCTCTGCTAAAAGTTACCTTAGAAAGGCAATATGTCCAACGCTCCATAGTTGTTAAATTACAGGTGCTAAAGGGTGACCTTAGAGCTTGACTGGCATGCAACTCCAGAGCAAAAAACTCCTAAATCTCTTTTTGAGCTCCCTAAATCTATTACCTTCCTCATCTTTGCTGGCATGTGAAATAGGGGGAAAAAAAAATAATAAAAAAAGGACATAGTACTGTTCTGCAAATATATGAGCCTTACAGTGAAGACTGAAGTTAAGCTGTCCTGCAAATTTATGCTGAAATAGATCTCTATGCTAATTAAAGGACTGTCCAGTCGGAAAAGCAACCCATTCCCCCATCTACACAGAAACTCAAAATCTTAGTATAAGCTACAGATCAGTGGGAGGAAAAAAAAAAAAAAAAAA
>WHYT01017407.1:468578-479784 GCA_009806455.1 Tetrax tetrax | reverse complement strand
AAAAACCCCACAACACCAAAAAACCCCACAACACTCAAATGCTTTTTTAACATATATCTTATAATCACCTTGTAAATAAGCACAGTCAAATCCAGGATTTATTTTAACAAAACCATTATTTCTCAGTTTTAGGTCCAAATACCTAAGCACTCTTGTTACCTGGGACATCAATATACGTGTAACTTATTTTTGGTTTAGTGCCAGTGAATCTTGAAGTATGAAAACTTCTGTGATCGTGAACAGCTATCTTTTACAATTCAGACATAGGTCCCTTACACGATTACTAGAAACGGTTGCCAATAAAAAAAAAAAAATTAGAAAGTATAAAGATATTTTCCTACTAGTAGGTTACCATAAATTTACAAAGGATTTTTGATTACAGAAGATAATGAAGTTGGACTTTACCTAATCTTATTAGTGTCGAACTGCACTATTCAGTAAGACCTGACAATATTAATAAATGTCTGTTTACATGCAGAAAAAGCTCTATCTTGGCAGCTTTTTCACAGAAGGCAGATGTTGATGATAACCACCCCAGGCTTTCTGTGACCTATTTAAAGGGCCAATATACCACTTCATTGTCCTCTCATGTTGCTGAAGCCTACACTGAAGAATCATCCACGTTAATTTCAGTGTGATTAGCTGTGCTAGATGCTCCCTCATTCAAACGCGGTTTGAGAGCAAAAGTGAGGGTTGCTGCTTCAGCTTCCACTTAAAGGAATGAAACCATAATACAGGACAGAAATGAGAGGTTCAAGCAGCTGATGCTTGGGACAGGGAAGGTGATCCGGTGAACATCTGTGTTCAGATGATGTTTGTGTCACTGTGCACTGAGTTTGCAGGGACATTAGCTGTGCTTCCTTCCTCTCTACGTACTGAACCACTCAGCATTGGTGCAACATTAAAACACAAACAGGCCATAGAAAAGTCTTGTTTGTCCTCCTCCACTGTCAGTGGTTTTGACTTTCAAATTTGCAGCACTGCTTATGCTACGATTATCAACAATGATTTCCTTAATGTGACTTTCTGGTTCTGATTTAACTACAAATCTAGTCTCACTCTATAATTTTGATTTAACTGCCTTCCTAGCTTTCATTTTCCATAAAATACACCTCCATCCATACTTTATTTTCACAAACGGTAACATTAGTCACTTGATCCAGAACTACTGTGAGGCTCAGAAGTAACTTATTTGCAAGAGTAGGCTTGAAATACCATGAAGATTTGTGATCTCCATCTTCCACGGGTCACGGAATTGATAAACTGTATCAGAAAGAAGGGGAAAGCTTGTATTGAGAGACATGACAAGAGATGATCTAGGGTAGCAAGAAGTAACTCTCCTCATCAGAGGCAAGACTGACCTGCTGAGAGACTGAGCAAGAATCTATTTTGCCAGATTACAGAGGTATGAACTGACAGTTACCAATAGATTATCATGTTATTCTAAAAGGAATGCACCAGCTGCTTCTGATGATAAGTAAATACAGGAAAATTACTGTAATAGGTACGAGTAATGGAACTATAACAGTAATGCCAATCTAATTTCTCCCCAAACTGTGACAGATTAAAACAACAACCTATTAGTACACAGAATTAGCTCAGAGGAAAAAATGCTCTGCTCCTGCAAGAGCAGTCATGCTTTCAGTCTGACCCCTTGTTAACTGGGTATTGTTGCGCCTACGCAACACCTAGTATATATGGCATATCTAGTTGACAAGAAATGCTTAGTAATCAATTAAAAAAAATAATTAAAACATGCACTTATATGAACAGTTTCAGAAGTACATGTGACTCTTCATTACAGTGCTCAGAGCTGGAATTCTATTCAAAACTCACTCTAAAACAATTCCCTTTTTTTAACATCTAAGGGAACAAAGAAATGCTTCACACTAAAATCTTCACAGTCAAAGCAGAGGCCTGTGACACTTGTAAATTCTGAGTGTATTAATCAGGTTATATTAGCTTGCCTTGAATTCCAGCATAAATGTATCAAAATAGCGTAATTAACAACAGCACGTAAGTATTTTTAACACTGTGGTGGTATTGCCAGACACAATGTACATTCTACATCAGCATGTAAGCAATGCAAACACCCTGAGGAGGTGAATGAACACCTGCTGACGTGGCTGCCTACCACAGCTAAACCAGCACAGTAGTGTTTGTAGATTCATCCTTCATCAGAAGTCACTGCTTATTAACATTCAATTTAATATTTGCTCTTGCATTAGACTGTTTTAACACACTACTTCTGTTTATGAATGTCCATCTCTTTTTTCCTACCCCAGTTTATACTTTAAGTAGTTATCGCGGCTGAGGCAAAATAATCGTTTCTCCATCTGGCCACATCTTCCTCTGAACCACTTCACGACATATCCTAGCTGCCCCCCTACCACCTCCTACCACCAGTGTTACGCCGTCTTTCTGCTCAACCCAGACTTGGAGCTACTCCTAATTCTAAATGCTTTTATTTTTACACCATATCTAATTAGGTTCTCCTTCTCTAGCCTTGTTCACAGTAAATACAGTTTACCATTTGAACCCTAAATGTCATCCTATCCATGGCCACCTTTAGCATCTCAAGATGCAAGATGCCTTGCATGACTTTTCTGGGAGGTGGGGTGGGGGAAAGAACAGAACTTCATGTAATGTTAAAGCATTGCTACTTTTAAATAATTCAATATTTGTAAGCTTCTGGCAGAGCAACCCTTGATTGGTTACGAGTGCTAGTAGATAGGCTGGGTGGGAGGTATTTGCAAATTGTTGCAACTCATGTTCTAAAGAAGGCAATAATATGTACAATTCAGAAGTTATCCAAAAGACATGTTGGGATCTTCCTTTTTAAAAAAAATAATTAAAAAACCAACAAAACAAAACACTGCTTTCCTTAGAACTTGTTCTTCATGTAACTCCTAACTAAATCTTACAAAAAGAAATGCAGAGATTACATAAAACTGTTGTGTTCTTAGAGTTCATGCATTTCAGACAGTGTATAGTTGAAGCACAGACCTAGGAAGTTTTGAAGTTGCCTTACCATGAATCAGTAACATATAAAGAATTTATTTTCTATTTAGGTACATTTTAAGAAAATGCATGAAGGCAAAAAACACACAAATGCTAATCTGTGCAGTAATTAAAGCACTCTCTTGTATTAACTCAAATCACATGTTACGAAACTTCCAAGTAATGCCAAACCAAAATAAATAAAAAAAAAAAAAAAATCTTTTTTATGATGTTTTTGCTATCTTCTATGTTAAAGTTATTTTTAGAAAAAGGCAGGAGATTAAAATAACATGAATGTCTTTAATATAGTTTAAAGACTTTATAATTAATTATCTACAGCAAAAGAAACTGAATGCAATAATGAAATGAAACCTTTTTCCCATAATTTGAGCTATGAATGTTACCTTCCCCATGAGATACAGAGTCGCTAAAAACACTAAGAACCTATAAACTATTCAGCTGAGTTTGTCGTGAGAAGTTTATTCTTTTTTAGAAATTCTTATGGCAAAAACGTCTTCATCTTCTTCTAGTTTCACACAGATAATAAGCACATTGTAGATAAACTTTTTAAAAACCAAAATAAAACTGAAGAACTCTCTCTTCATTGCACAGCTTGTCAATTTGCTGTTTCTTTCTCTAAAATACAGAGCAACACATTTCACAACGTTGCTGCCTGCATCAGCCTTCTACGAAGTGACTTGCATATCTTATCATCTCCCACTCCTCTGCCATTCTCCAAGTATGCTGCCTTGCCCATCCTCTGCATATCTGGTGCTTCCCAAAATTCCCAGCAACGCTGTCATACCATAACGCACATGAGAAGAGCATTTGGGGAGAAAAGGCAAACAATATCATCCTTGTGCACCCGTAACCTTCCCTCCTCATATTTCACTGTTATCCATGAAAGAATTCTCAGGCACCATCATTCTTCTCTCCCTTTTTCATGTCTTTTTTTTTCATCTCCCTTTTTCTCCCTCTTCTTCCCCAGTGACAGACGGATGTTCGTATATGCTACATTCCCTGCCTGCTCACCAGAATCTTCAACTTCTACGACTTTTCCTCCTTCTTCTTTCATGATCATCTTTTGTTATTAACATTGTGAAAACTACCAATGGGATAACATTTGGACATTACCATTCCAAAGAGTGTCTGGCGGTCATAAAGTGCTTCTTGGTTTGACAGATAACTTCCAAGGTATGTGAAATTGCTGGCCTATCTAAAAGCAGTGGATCCATAAGTCAAAAACTACCTGACCAACAGGCATTCAAGGGAAAAATACAATTGATTAATTTAGGAGATATGTCTATAGAGATGTCTATATTTTACAAATTATTTTGCTACACATCTCATAGAAGAATTCAGAACTTTTAGTACATAGCAGAGTGTGTTCATCCACATCACCTTTCTCTCCATTATATGGCAAAAGCAGTTTTTCAAAGACACGTGAATAAACACGTTAACTGGTTTTCTTCTTAATTTTTGTTGTTTCTTCTAATTCAAATTATTTGCACATCTCCTGGTGAAATCTGGCTTTCTGGCAGACCATCTCATCTCACACTAGATCATTAGACAAAGCCTTACACCCTACACTAGTCTTGGTACAGAGCTGTAGCTTGTATTTCAGATGAGCTCCCACGTGTGTGATACAGATACGCTATCATTCTGCTGATCTGTAACATTCTGTTTCTGAACACACAGTCCAAAAATAAACTCACAAAACAAGACTGCTATTGCAGTGATCTGAACTCAATCCCAGGGACTCCTGATTTTGTTGTTTTCTATTTTTTTTCTTTTTCCTAGAATAACAGCATATTTCTCTAAGATATTAACTAACATTTCTCTAGTCAGACTATGTATCATTTTGCCACATTTTGTCTAGTTCTGGGTTTTTAATTATTTTTTACTCCTACTGTTATTTATTTAATATGCTGTTTTCATTCCCCAGATTCCCAGATTCTCATTTAAAATGCCAGATAAAGAAGACTGCATCCTACTGGAGGCATCTGTTCAACTATCTTAAAAAAAAAATAAAAAAAACCCAACCAAACCAAAAAAACCCAACAAACTAACTACACACAGGTAGATCTGCCTTCTCTCAGTTTCACCTAGGAATTTATAAGTTTTAAAGAGCTTACTAAAAAGATCTCAAACATTGTAGTAAGTTCTTGAAAACTTTTAAATTCCTAGGCTACACTGAGAGCAGACACATACATGTGGGCTTTTTTTTTTTTTTTTTAATAGCTAACCAGAAGCATCCAGTGGGATGCAGTTTTCTTAGAGACCTTTACGTCTTTGTCACTAGTTAGTACCCACACTGCCACAACTACTTCAGGTTGTAAGCAATTTAAATGAGCTAAAATAGAGCAGTACTTTATTTTTACTAAATTGATAGTAAGTACTGGCATGGGTGAATATTAGCTATCAGGTTAACCAAGCAATATATCTGCCTATATAGTCTATATTCTTCCAGTTAGTAATGAGGGCATCAGATTGCTGAGCAGTCAAAATTACCCAGCAGTTCCCTATGCCAAATCAAGGGAAGTGAAGACATTTTCAGCTTCCCACATAACAACCCAACAGTTTTAGGAAAAGTTCCTTTCCTGTTCTAAACTCTTTACCTAAGTGAACTCAAATGAAAGTAATCTATTTAGCAATCACGCACTCTTACACACCACATATTTATACGTTACTCTTTTGCTCCCTATTTGCAATTCTCCTGTCATTTGCTGGAAAGGGTAAAAGAAGCAAGAATACAAAATACCTGCTCTTACAAGTCCACGGACACTGCTATCCTTGCATCCATGCACGCCTTGGACTTACTCCTGCCCAGACATTATGTCCACTGAAACATTACAGAGCTGCTTTGACAAATAAACTCTTTTTCATTCTGGAATAGCTCATTAGTATAGAGATGATCAACATATCACATAAGCTTCTAGGCTAAGTTCTACTGCTCAAATCTAGCAGTCACGCAAGAGGGAGACATAAACCCAATGCAAATTATTGCTGCACTCAGTGCTATCATGGTGGTGGCAACAAGAACACATCTTTAACGGTGCAAGAAGACTGTTAACCAAAGTGTACAAACACTCCAAGTGCTGGTGGAGAGTTCATTAAGACATGCGTATTTCATCATACTGTTGCACAGACATATGTATACATAAACAGTTTGCCACAAAGTGAAGATATGCTGCACTAGAATACACTCAGGGGTATAGATTAACATTTCCAGATGAGTATCTGCACTGTACCGCTACTGTGGCACACAGTTGCATACATCTAATGGGTTGACAAGGACTGGCAACATGTATGGTAAGACAGTAACACAGACAGTAACATAGAAAAAGGGAAGAAACTCACCTTAAGGAGTTCATAATGTTGAATAGCATTCACCCCAATGTCTGGATCGATGGCAGACGGGACAGAATAGCGAGAATTAATTGCTGTGTTTTCAGGGATAGAGATGTTAATAACCGTCGAGGGGAAGAGGGGGGCATTGTCATTTATATCCTCTATTAGAAATCTGATCTTGACCAGTCTGAAAACTTCATCAGGCAAAACAGCAACCTCCACCTCATAAAAGCAGCGATTCTCAGTGAAGATGCCAGAGCACAGCTTCTCGCGGTCTATGCGGTTTGCAGTTGTGAATATCTCACCAGTGTTCTCCTCTACCCGTACTAAGGGGACATCCCCAGTCTTGTACACAAGCTTGAACTGCAGCGGTGAGGAAAGGGGCACATCTGGGTCCAGCGTTAGGTTAAGATCCTTGAGCAAATTGCCAATGAGGACATTTTCAGGCAGTTCTTCCCGCACAGTGTAATTCTTCTCCTGTGCGCCAGATTGAAACACAATACATGCCAATAAGACTGCCAAGAGGTAGGTTCCAGACAGCAAGTCCATCTCCAGAATGACTAATGAGTATTCGTGTAGAACACCAAGAGTAGCTGGAAAAAGGAAAAGAAAGAAAAATTCTTAAAATTTACAGAATATTGTGTCCTTAAAGCAATGGAGACATGAAAAGAGTACCTTTCCTATAGCAAATAACCTGACCTGTTTGAAAATCCTATTAGTAAAGTGGTATTTGACTTAATAATCCTTCCTAAAATTTATTGCACAGTTTTTTACTGAAAACTGTGAACACTGAGGTAAGAATCTTATAACCGGATCAGAGTGAATGAATAAACACATACAAAAATCTCTACTTCCAGCACAAGATTTTCCTTTGCTCCTTAAGAAAACCTCTTCCTTTGAAGCTTCTGCCACATTAGAAACCAAAAAAAAAAAGAGAACAAAGAAGGTAAGAAGTTTGCAAGCAACCAACTGCTGAGAACCTGATTTTTTTACACCTCAGAGATGGGGAACCAAGAACACTTATCTTAAATCTCCCCTAAGTTCTGCACTGACAAAATTATGTATTATCTGTCAACAGCAAAGAAATGCAGATATTTTTAATAGAGGAACGTAAACTAGCAGTAAAATGTTATCTACATGGAGTCTGGTGCACTGCCACCGACGATGGGTAGAAATCTGTCTAACACAGGGACACTAATACAGCAATTTGTTCCTTTCTTTATGATGACACGATTCAGGTTGATCTCCGGAAGTAAACATAAATACTAGTACTCAATTCACTGTACTTTGGATTATATGTCTGAAGAGTAGTGCAGAAATTCCAACACGGATGAAGGACAGCAAAACATCAGAAGTGTTTGGTGTAGAACTACAGCTCAAAGATTTTTCCTGGAAGGAAATTCTAACCCTCTTAGCTGCCCAGCTGCCCACTGTATTGCCAGAAAATCTCCATTCAGATGCTTGTCATTGATTTCTAAGACAGTTGACATTTCTTTTACTTTCTTCAATGTCAGGGAAAAAAAAAATTAAAAAAAAAAAGAAGAAGAGATAGACTATGTAGTAATAATTTCCCATCTGGTATGTGACAACATTTACTGTTTCTCCTGGAGAATGAACTGTAAGAAATTTCATACAATTCTAAATCTGGTGACATCTGGTTAAATATGAGCTAAGTACTCTGAGATACCGATACCTTTAAAGTGCCATAAGGATTTGTTCTGCGTCAAATAAATGAAAATTTTGTACCTTTCAACCTGGTTTCTGAATAACTTCAAGAAAGGTGGAAGTAGAAAGGGATGACTTACAGGTACATACAGATATCTACATACCTACAGCCCTCCGCTGAGAACTTTTACAGAAAAAAACCATACTCTTGAAATCCATGTACAGAACATGCTGCTTTGCCTAATCTTTGCATAATTCTGCCCTTCCAGAATTTAGTATAATCTAGGGTAGCATTTTTGTAAGGTAAATGTTCAAGAGTTCTATCTAAAATGATTTAGTTTTGTTAATGAAGTTTTAAGTCCTATCAGCTTAGCATCTGTTTCAAATATACCTGTACTAACTCATCTACATTCTTTTCATTGTGGAGGTAGAAATGTAATTTTTTCCTGCCTTTTCTGATTTTATTTTCCCTGTCATAGCACAGATTGATTTACTCCAGCAGATTAAGATGCAGTGGTTGAAGAAATTACTGAAGCTAGTAATTGTCTTCACCCATTAGTTAGTGCCTTTCACAGCAGTACCACTTTCAGGGTAATTTAAATTAAAACATTTGATTTTGCAGTGGAACAGATTAGGAATACTTAATATTGCTGTTCCATTTCAACTCTGCAACCTGCTTCTGACTGGGAATAAGTAACACAAAAGAACATCCCAACAGCATCTGCAAGGTGTATTTTCCACATCAGCATGATTTAACTGTAAAGCATTTTCTGGCTTTATGATTATACAAAAGCAGCAACATGAAATAAAAATCCAATCCTGCAAGTCTTCACTTATGAAAAAAAGCATTGCTCACTGGAGTAATTCAATTAACCTGAATGAGATTGCTGACATGGGCGAGAACTCGCTACGCAGTTTATAGGGCACAGTTCCCGCCTCACCTGCGGTATTTCAGTAATTCACTGACTTCTTTGCAATACCTCAGTAACTCAGCGTAAGGCACACCACAACACTAAACGGGCATTCAGAAGAGAAGAAACACTGTACTATAAACAGCCGTTCTATACAGCCATTATAATATTAAACTCTAAATATGTAAATAAGGAAGTCATCAGCAGACACTGATTATCATTAATGGCAATACTACGGTAGCAGCATGAGTTTAATGAAAGAACTGTGATGATATTGTACAAGTATATTGGTTCAACTGTTATGATTTTATTTATTAGCTGTCTCAAATTTCTATAAATACATCTCCGGCAATTGCCACGCCACTAAAGTAATTGCCCATGCACGTTCAACCTGCAGAAAGCTCTTATTTCAGGAAAGTACATTTTTGTATTCACTATTATTAAAATAAATATATTTCCATTGTTTTCATGCAAAAAAAAAATTGAAAAGATGTACGAGTTACAATGAAGAGTTTACATATAAATGTTCCTCTCAAAACAAAATTTCAAAATGGTAACACGTTCCATGCATACCGCAAAGCACTATTCTGCCACTTTTTCTTCTCTAAGAGAAGTTAAACTGAAAAATAACAAAACAGGGAAAAAAACCTTCACACCATAATGTTTACAGAGTAATATTTTAAACTTACAGTTCCATTTCTGACAGGAGAAAATAAAAAATCATAAATGTAAACCAAAGTCCAGTCTCCTTCCCAAATTCTTCTATGAAAACATTGATTTAAGGATTGCCTATACATTATAAGAATATATAATACTGTATAGCCATGCATACACATCTTCCTAATAAATAATTGTATGCTATAAAAATATTTTTATTATTAACAAGAGTATTAATGCTACACTGCTCCTCTGCCTCTCTCATTTTGAAGACACAAGGAATTTTAGTAACCCTCAAAGGAAAAGTTTGTGTTTTATCTATCAAGTTTTACTAAGCAATTTGAGGATGAGTACACAAATCGAGAGCCTGAAAAAAATCTCACAAATCAATTCCAAAAGCTGTGATAGTATCTCTAGAGAAATTATATTAAAAATAACTGCTAAAAATTCCTACAACCCCAGTTATAATTGCAGCGGAGTTTCTACGGATTATAAAAATACCAAGAGCAGGACTTAAAGAGGTTTGTCAGGAAAACTGCAGGGTGGAAATTCTTAACATTACATTACTATGCATACTTCAATTTACTTTTTTTAATGAAACAGTTTTAACAAATCTATTAAAAATATTTTTGAGTCAATTTTTTTAAAAACATTAAAATATGGAAATAATAAAACACTTACTATAAACGATGTTAGATAAACGTTAACATGACTTTTTGTGATCTCTTCTCCTGCCATAGATTTTCCTGAACTACTCAAAGGTATAGACATGCAACAGGTAGAGTTACGAGTTTTGAGAGAAAATTGTTTGGTCTCAAAGTAGAAAAAAACCAACCATTAATGACTTAAGTCTTGAACTTCTGTAGAATACATCAGTTGTAAATGGCCTTTACCTGTCTTTCCAAACAATACTAGGAAAAGTTTTGAACCTTTAACACCTGTTCTAGAGCTGTAGACCTTTAAGGGGAAAAAAGTCAACACGACTCAAGTTTTCTGCTTAGATGCATGGTGGAACATCTTATGCCCTGGGAAAAGTGTTGTTCTTAAAGCAACCTATTTATATAGTCATAGCTGTATGTTGCCTGTCATTTGTGCCGGAGCACTGATGGGAATACTATGGCAACAGCAATGCAAGGAAAAAGAGTATGAGGTACTTTTTAGCAACCGAGCATCATCTCGAAAGACATTTACAAAATAAGAGTATTTCTAATGACATACCATATTAAACATCTCTCGTATTTGTCTACGTATCATTCATATACATACCACAAAATGGGAAAACAATACAAATACAGACCCAAAAGCAGAAGGAAAGCCTAAAGAAACTGCAAATGGAAATGGTAGAGTCAGACAAAACGGGACATTCAGAGAATCTGTCAAAAGAGAGCATGTGAATGGAAACAGATGGTGGAAAAAGTTAGAGATTTGCTAAGAAAGACAGACAAGACAAAAATGCAAAAAGGAAAAAAGAAAGGAACTGAGCAGAACAGCAGTCACAGTACAGTTGGGAAACGGGCTTTCTTGATGACTGGAGTACAGAAAAAAAAAACCAAGAAAAAAAGTACAGAAGGCTAAATCGAGTAGTCCAACTCTAAAGGACCTTCCATAAGCTTCAGCACTCA
>WHYT01017407.1:425299-468558 GCA_009806455.1 Tetrax tetrax | reverse complement strand
TTCAGCACTCACTAACACTTCTAAAGTAGTAAAAAAAAAAAAAAAAAATTAAGAACAAATAAAATTATTTAACAGAAGGTAACATCAAGCTTGCCAAGCCACCTTCCCAGCTTTCAAAAGAATGCTGACTTCTGCAACCAGTAAGGCAAACGAGCAGGATGAAGGGCAGAACAATTTGGCATTTGCTGTCTTTCATTTTAGTATCTATGCACTTAAATATATCTGGTTTTTTTACCAATATACTAAATATCAATGGCATAATTTAAATATTTTCATTGTTCATTATTTCATTTAGTAGCTGTCAAGTCATATCTTGAAAAGTAGACAAAATACAAAAGCTTTAACTGTGGACTAACGTGCAAAGGTAGAATCTAAATCTGTTCTCCCTGCGAAAGGTTCTACCTGGTCCCACCTGAGCCAGAATTCCTCTAGCTTATGACAGGACTTCAGGGCTTAAGAGGATTACAGAAAAGCAGTAAATGCAGTAGAGTCCAAGTATCCACTTCAGATGGAAAATTCAACGCTGTTTCTTGATGCTTAGGTTCAGATTTGACCCAGAGCAGGAATAAAAAAGCTCTGGCAATTTGTAATTGCTACATCAAGTTTTAAGAAAGAAAGGTACTACAGACTATTTTAAACATTTAGGAATAAGGTCCAAAACTATGTCAAGATCAAAACATTTAAATCATAATAGAGAAAAAATCCTGAAAAAAAATCCACTCCTTTTCTCATCTTCATATTCCTGAACCTATTTTAGTCCATGAACCAATTTAGTTAGTATAACATCCTTTTTCAATACAATATCCCTTTTTTTGGCTGCTAACCCACCTTAGACTCCTTAAACAGCAGTATTTAAATCCCTGTGCTAACAAAGTGTTTCTCAGATCAAAAGATCTCCATAACATGGGCTCTATGTGTCAGTCAATAGTATGATTACAATGCTGTTTAATTGAAGAGTGAGCTATCGGCAACTATTCCAGCTCACAAAGGCTTCCTCTGCAGTGATCACTGATAATTAAGCGGTTCTACGCTATATGGTAGAGGTTTTTAATTTTTCAATCATGTTGATACAGATTTCAACTTCACCTTGTAGACCTTACGTGCTGGATTGCAGATAAGATCTTTCCCGGCACTGCAGATTTTTAGTGTTGTGTGTTTGGATGTGGGATTTTTTTGTTATTTTTTGTTTGTTTAAGTCACTAACACAGCTAAACACAGAAATGTTTATCCTTTGTCACCACACACAACATGTTTCTCTTAAGGAACTGACTGGTTTTGATCGTGGTTAACTTTTTTAAAAAGGTAGAGACTCTTCTGGTATTTCTTACTGTTTTGATGACAATAAGAAACACTATAAAGCTGTTACCTGACAGGAATCCCTCTCATTTCTTGAAGGCCAAGCACAAATGATAACAAATAATCTGAACTCATTTTCACACTCTATAATATTTCAAACAGAAATTATCTTGCAGCCATCAATATTTATCCACAAGATCCACTCCCTATATAGTATATTTCATGATAATATTCAAAGAAAAAGACCTACCTCAAAGAGAAATAGACAATTTGTTATATTATCAAGGCTTTCAAATTCATTCCCTCATATGACTTTACTCCAAATCCACTAAGGGACTGATTTATTCTTTGATCTATTTTTTATTAGCGTGATGGTAGTGACTTCAATAAGGTTTCTTCAATTCAATTTTTTTTTACAGTGATGTACAAAATGAAACTGGAAATTCTTACCACCAGGAGAAAACATCACCCCATGTCCATTCAAGTCAACAAGAGAATTAAATAAATGTGAGCCACAACTTGCTTACAGTTCCATGCTCTCCTGATTCAGTACCTTCAGTGCTTTAGAAATAGAGTATTTTTAGGCTTTTTTTTCTAACTTTGCCATCACAGGGGGTAAGAAATACTCTTCACTTGAGGAAATAAAAAATTAATGATCCGAAGGCAGATTCTTGCAGCTATGTGAAGCAGCAGCCAAGGTGTGGAAAACAAGAAATTGATACTTTCTTAATGAAACTAAATTTGACATTCCTGATACTAATCCGCCACTAATAGGAAGAGTGCTCATTAAAATTTGTATCAAGATGCTGGAAACAGCAAACAGAACTATAAATACACAACAGGCAGTGAGTGTGCTGAATGTGCAAATTGAACTCAATCACACTGATACATGGCACAAAGAGTAATTTCTTTTAATTGTTCCAAACGAATGCCTGTAAAGCTGAAGTCTTTTTTACTAAAATAGTAAGTATAGTCCATGTTTTGGAAAACGTATCTAGCAACCACTGAGCAAATATTTTAAAAATATGCTGTAACTTATTTCAGAAAGCTGCGAGAATACGGAGTATCAATTTTTTTTTCTATACCAGTAAGATTAGGAAATAGATAGTCCTACTTTTACCAGTGAAACAGCTTTGCACGAGAGCTGCATAGAAAGCTAAAGGCTGAGAATAGCATGGCTATTTCCATCTTCTTAGAAAGAAACACTGGCATACCTGAACAAATAGAAAAAAAACAAACCCAACCCACCACAACACACAAACCTTCTATAAAGCTGATGAATGTTACAATTCCAAAGCAAACATAACATTGCTCTGCAAATTCAAATATATTTTCACTAAAATTCCATGACTGACGTTCAAAAACAACTTTAAAAATCAAGTTATTAACGGCATGATTCACAATGTCATTTTCTAGTGTTTTATTTGTATGTTTGTACACATTAACATAACTTACAAATCAAGTGAAAATTGCTCTAGTTTTGTTCCTTGAAAATCTGTTCATGCCTGAAATCTGAAAATTAAATCTCTGCTAAAGCAAACAAAAGAAAAGTCATCCATGAACCACTGGCAAGAGAATGCAATAACACAATAAGAAATTATGTGAAATCACATATGTGATCATTGGATGTATTTCAAACTAAAACACACTTTTATTCATTTAAAAATAAAAGTAAATCTGGTTTTAGTCACTTGTGTCAAATCCTTTGAAATGGCAATTGTCAAGATTACCTGTTTCATAGACAACGCATTTTGCTTTACTGCCTTTCTGCAAGTTAGTAACTTTCATTATTGAATGGCAGAAAAATAAATTTCACAGTGTCTACTAAACAATTCAAGTATTTGTGAATAGGGATAGGAATATTGCTCACAGTTGAGCACTATATTGTCTATTACCTTCTTATAATAAATAATTCTGCCTAGAGTTCAGTCTTATACATAACAACATTTCTTTATTCTAGAGTAGCAGAAAGCAGCTGCCTTCTTCCATCTCCCTTTCAGTTCCAAACACAGAGATAATGTAATTTCCCTAACTTACACTTCTCATTTAACCAAAAGTTCCATTTTTGAGAACACCGTTCCCAAATTTTACAGAAAACACAATAACAGAATCTTTTATATTTTTATTTATATATATATTAAAAAAAATAAATTATATATTTTTATATATGCCATTTTTTTAAAATATATACATATAATAAATTATATATGTTTTTTACATACGCCATTTTTTCTTTTAAAAAAGGTCTTTTTCTAAAAAAAAAAAAAAAAAAAAAAAAAAAAAAGTTTACAAGGAAAAGCCTGTGCTCCAGCTTCCCCCAGCCAGGACCGCCCTGACGCCAGCCAGCGGGAGGGCTCACCGCTCCCCCCACAGACCCTCCGGCAACTTCTCAAAAAAAAAAACCCCTTTCTTTCTCCTTACCTGAGCGCAAAGGCAAAGCCGCTATTTTCAGCTTTGAAACGCCCGCGCGATAGACTTACAGGAGAGCTGCTCCCCAGCTCCGTACTCCAGCCCTCCCGGCAGGACCGCGAAACGCGAACTCAGCACGGCCCCGCCGCAGCCACAGCGCCGCCCCACGCGGCACAGCCCCCTCCCGCCCCCCGCCATTTTCTCGAAGCTTCCCCGTTCCCGCCGCAGCCGGTCCCGCTGCCGTCGGCGCCCCTCGGCCGAGGGATTCCCGCTCAAGGCACCGCTGCCGGACAAGGGTGACTAGGCGGGAAGCGGCAGGCCTGGTGGAAACGGTGGCACAGGTGCGTGTGTTGCTTTTTGTGTTACGTATACAAGTGAGGAAACCTGCGGTAAAGAGAGGCTGTAATTTTTGGTGAACTTCTACATGAATAAGCACTGACAAATTGTCTCTGTTACCACAGGCTGGCCTACATCCCAACGTTTGGTAGGCTCAACTGGAGAGGTTACTCCGTGCTCCTTTCCCAAAGCTGCTTGCTGGCACAGATTTGTGGTGGTATGAGGGGAAAAAAAAAAAAAAATCCCTGTTTTTAGATCTACAAAGCACTTTGGGAATCGCTCAGAGTGAAAGGTGCTGTGTACATAAAAGGTGCGAGCAATAGCAGCTACAGCATAGTGTGGCTTTAGAAAAATTTTCTCTGAGGAAGAAGTGAACCACTCTTTTTTTCCTCTACTAACGACAGGAAATAAGTGTATACTTAAAAAAAATGAAAAGCAGCTTGAGAAAAGATTTTCTCTGATTTATTAAGTGGGAGACCAAAAGCATGTGAGCTTGGTCCCAGCTGGTTATAATTAAAAGGATTAAGATCAAGCTCTACTAATTTATATCTTACATTATTAAGGGTGTGAATTTATCTCTTATGATATTATAATATAGATATAGTAGATATGTCTTTTTAAATTCAATCAAATTCAGTAATATCATTTGATTATTTGCTTGTGACACAGCTCTTCTGTTTAATTGCCTGTTGTTCTTCCAGTCCTTCTAAGGAGGAGTTCTCTCCTTACTACGTTTGTTGCTTGAAATGACCATAACTTCAATATGTTCATACAATGGAAGTAATTAAAGATGGTAATAGCAATAATAATTATTTTAGACAGTGCTTCCTGCACAATTCTTTTCACATTATTTGATGAAACTTACAAACAAAAGATGTGTAGCAAATTATGCATGAATTCCAGCAAAATTTAACTTAATCCTTTCTATACTAATGGAATAAGACTGAACTTTTAATAACTCAGTGTTAGCATATGTATGACTATTAAGGAAATATAAACTTTTGAAAGCTGAAATCATGTAAATTTCTAAGAAATTTCTCTTACTAGTGAAAAGTATCAGGCCTTATTGATATGTAAAAAAAAAAGTACTTCTTGAATTCTATAGTTTGTGTAGACTAAAACATAATGCATTTTTCTCTGGTATTTAAAAAAAAACCAAAGTGACACTGGAATAATCTAACTGTTCTGGTAAAGTACTTTCTAGTGCATAGCACCTCTCATCCTGACAGATCCCCAAAGTGCTGTAGAGATTGCAAACACATGGATTGCATCTCAAAGCACTGAAATTCTGTGCCAGGAGCACTACAGTAAAGTGATTCTGGAAAGGGGATTGAAAACTAAATTATCCAGTGGAAATGATGGAGCATAGCTGTTTAGTCTTGGGAGAAAGCAACTACCAAAATTCAGTCAGACTACTTGTACAAAAAATACTCAGTAAAAAGAGTCACGGAATTGGATGAAACAGAATTATAAAGATACTTTAAACTATGTTACAACATGATATGCAGGGCCTGATTCTGTCCTTTACATTTTGTTTTACCTGTGTAGTAAATACGGCTTAAAAAGTGGAGGATCTGGTCAACAATTTTCTATTAAATTGATTCAAAGGCCGCTGAAATCAGTGGCATCTTTTGTAGGGTTTACAACATTTGCCAGAGCTATAGCTCTGGAAATTGAATGTCTTAACTGAAACATAAATGTGGGAGCCTACATGCCTAAACAACAGAACTTTATTAAAAATTTGTATAGACTGTTATGTGTCAGCACTGAATAGTGAATTTTGCATTACAAAACAAGCTATGTCCTTGACTGAAGCCTGCCGTGGTAAAGCTGACACTTTACACAGAATTTCAGAAAACTTGATTTTTCCAGTTTTGCCTAGGTCCATAAGCTTTATAAAGATACTATAGCTCCTTCATAGACTTGTATTTGAATAATGGAAAATGTGTTGTTGCGTTTTTTCACTTTTTCCTCAATGAAACCTGTCAACTATCAGGATGAAATCCAAGGGTTTTGTAGTGTGGACACAATATTTCTAGCTAGAAATCTGCATGTCCATTGACTCGGTGTGACCAGCTTACTGTCAGTGATGTCCAGACACAAGTGATGTGACATAGACTAAGGCTTGTCATGCAGAACAGAAAACTTTGGGATGTTATTTCCCATCCATTCTTCTTATTCTGACATAGTGCAAGAAGGTGAACAGCCTCAAGAGGTTTTTAATAGGGGGTAGAAGTCATAACTATATTAATAATGAGAACAGTGTACATCTATACATCAGAGTCCTGTAGGTCATTGATGTTCATGAAAAAGATTTTTAAAATCACATTGAAGTGCGTTTTCTCACACAATATTATGGATCCATGATGAGTTTTATTATTACTGATACACTGCACAGGATATTTTTGAAGAAAATAGAATATTAAATGAGGAAAAATCTTAAAGGAATAATGTGAACAATGATTAAAGTTTCGAATAGATATGTGTTCTTCTGTTTAGTATAAAAGTCATGTC
This sequence comes from Tetrax tetrax, assembly GCA_009806455.1. Classification (NCBI taxonomy): domain Eukaryota; kingdom Metazoa; phylum Chordata; class Aves; order Otidiformes; family Otididae; genus Tetrax; species Tetrax tetrax. The sequence continues at coordinate 462,003 of WHYT01017407.1, read as the reverse complement.
CCTACTCCACAAACCCAAGTTAAATTCTAATTTTGCATATAAATGGACTGACTTCACCACCTGATAACAGCTTATTATTTAAATGTAAGAAAGACAGAAAAGAGCACAAAAAATACCACAAAACACATACCAGCCTATTAGCTGAAGTTGAATCGCAACACAGAGAGTCTTTGAATAACATGGGATTGTATTAAATACTGTACACGATGTACAGACGCTTCACATTTTGTTAACTTTGCCCGTTTCAGTCAATGAGAAGTGACCAAAGACTTTTTAGTTATTTCTGCTAACTAGACATTTGTGTTAGGGTTGTAATAGAAATGTCATGAAAACACATTGATAGACTGTTCCAATACATCACCTAATTATGCCTCCAAATCTAAGACCTACCAAGAAAACCGATGTTTTTCTTTATATGAAGAAGTCATTTTGAATGACTTAAGCAAGAACAATGCAAGTGACACAAGGACATAATTATATGTTGCTTCACAAGATAGAAGAGCAACAGTGATAAGATGAACGGTTGCATCAATTACTGGTGTAAGAAGTAGAAATATTGATTTGTGACTAAATGAATAGAAAAAAATAATAACATTTCAAATCTTTAATCTCTGACAATGTGACTGTCAGTCAGAACTCCTAATGATTTCTGGTAAAATAGATATATGAAGAACATACGAAATTCAAACCCTGAGTGTTTAGTAAAGAAAACTTGGTGTTCTGTTAGTAAAATCTGTCAAAATTCCAGTGCTGCGTTATATGTGATATGTATTGAATGTACTAGAGAAAATTTCCCGAAGAAAATGTTCTATTATGGTGTAGGAACTGGAGATATTAAAATATTGTGGTATCAAAAAGCAGCCGCTTTTGCAACATAATCATTAGGAATAAAATATCAGAAGGTTTAACAGGGTTACTGAAATACTTTCCTGGAACTTAATGATGTTAGTCCCATGCATACTGCGAAGTATTATGAGATATTTGAAATTTTTTCAAATGTACCAGTATACAAAAAGTGTGATATGGTGTCTTAAGTTTACAAGTCTATTTGCCTAATAAAATTCCACTGTGTTTTATGTGATGCAGTACATTGCACCTATTTTCTGATGTCTAGAGATGAGCAATTCCTAGAGGCAGTCTAATGTCTCACAGTGATGTTTCTTTATGCATCAGTAGAAAGTGTGTGTGTAATCAGTAGTTCCTTCACCACTGCTACTACCAGCATTAGTGATGGGATTTTTTTAATTACTATTTTGCTCCACATATCACAGTTTTTGTGGGGGGGGTTTTTGTGGTTTTTTTTTTTTTGGTTTTTTGACAGAGTTTGAGGAGGCATATTATTCCTCAGTGCACAGTGTGGATGGATGTTGCGTTGTTTTAAATGGAGAATCATCCTCTGTAACCTGAGGGATACTGCCAAGTCTGATTTCTTTAAAATCAATTCAAGAGACTCATGCTCAGACTTGGCTGGAATATGGAACACTGATCAAATGGCAAAAATAAAAGTTCTTGTAGTTCCTCTTCTATTGGGATGCAGTGTTTTCTTGTAGGAAAAATATAATTAGACATTTTTATGTAACACGCTATATTCTGCCATATATTTGGTGGTATGTTCTGCTCTTACTCAGATTAAAGCACACAAATATCAGGTTGAAATATCATTTCTGTCCTAGAAAAAATATGATCCATTATCTGAATCCATTGTTTAAATTCATATGATTTCAGGAAAAAACAGAACAAGTAATTACAGGAGCCACACAATGCCCTTTCTTACACAATTAGAAATCAGTGCAGTGGGGCTTTCTGTTGTTAGTTAATTTATTTGTTTCATAACAGACATTATAAGAATTCAGTTGAAAAATATCTGCAAGATGAATTTTCAAGCTGATAACCAAATCTGCCTGGAATGCAGATGATGTTCCATTCGTTGGTTCAGATATGTACTTCTCACATGGTCTCTACAGGACAGTCAAAGCTTTGCACTCTGCTAATATTTTAGAATTCTGTCAATGACAGTGAAAATAATCATTAGATTATCGGCCATCTCATTAGTCTTTCATTTGACCTGAAATTAAGAAGGTGAATAATTATATTGAAACAAATCTGTGGTTAATTATTTAGCCTTTCAGTTAAACAGTAAAACTATTTTTAATGAGTGCTTGTTGTTAAATGATTATTTAATTACATTTTAAATAAATAAAATTGGTAATTTTTTTTAATCAATGTCCAAAAGCTCAAACTGAACACCACCTCAAGTCACTATGTATCTCCTTCTGCTGATACTAACAAGTCACAGACCAACAAATGAAAACATCAAAATTGCTGAAAAATAAAGTTTATCATTATTTGTTCTAGTGCAGGATTGCAGTTGTAATACTCGAAGACCACAGGTCACATCTAGCCTTCAGTTACAAAACAAAAACAAACAAACAAAAAAAGGCAAGGTGTTACTTTGCTTACTACTCTTAATTATTGTTTTGTATGGATTGCTTTCTGAGATCAGCTTGAGTATATGTGTATAACTAACTCCTAAAACATTAGCTGTTACGTTTGCTCCTTAGAAACAATAAATAATACTGACCCTTTTCATGTTCTGAGCATAATACAGTAACCTACTAGGTTTCTAAAACAAACGCTACTACTACATTGTACTTGCCAGTTTTTAACTTCTCTCACGAGAGCGAAGGGCTTACAACTTAGAAAATATACACGTCATTACCCTGTTTTTCTGTGAGGAACTTTGATCTTTTATGGTAGTGGGAAGGAAAAAAGATGCACATACAGCTAGATGGTTTTTTGATGCCAGCACTCTTAAGATGTTGCTAGGTAAGAAAAGAATGTTTTCACTTTAAGTATGAATGAGCTAGTGGTCTTCTTCAGGCAAACATAGAGAGAGGAACTAAATATTGCAAGGGAAGAACAAAATAATGGTGTGCTAAGTTGGTTTTAGGTAGGTTAAACTGTCTGTGGATTTCCATGCATATGTTATTTTGCTTCTATAGTTTAAGTGCATCATCTTCTACTAGAAAATAAAGATACATTTTTATTTACTTTTTTTTCACTCCCTGCTTTTGCAAATTATCTTTGTGCAAGTCTTCATTACTATATTTTAGCAAGCAGGCCACCTAGTGCCTAACAATAACAAGTACTCTATATATAATGACTTCAAGTGTTCTGCAAGAAGTAAGAGTACACTTAGTTGACTGGATATCAAAATCATGTTGCCATGTTACAACTCTGAAAAAAATAGTAGAGAATTAAGTTCCCCCCCCACCTAGAGAAGGATTGTGACAGTTTCCTGTAAAAATTTTAAGTATGGAATAGATAACACACCTTTTTCTTTTTGTAAAAAGCTAATTTTGTAAGTGATCAAGCTACTTGTAAGATTTCAATTATTTCAATCTGTTGCTGGAAAAAAAAATGCCAGGTTTTTTCTATAAGTAAAATTTCCCATTAATCTCGGACACATGTAATTTATAATTTAATCTAATAAAATGAAGAATAATGTAGTATTTTAATAGTGTGAATAACATATCTGGTACTACTGTTGCAAGGAGTATTTCTTCCAAATTTCATTTGTGTCAGTTTTTTTAGAGTCCAATTCAGCTTCTTTATTGGCAAAGTTTCCATAATCATCAAGAGATACAGTGCCTATTAAGCTTTCTGTTTCATCTTGGCGATAAACTGCTTTCCTGTATACTGGAATGAAAATTCAGTAATCTCAAGAAGCAGCCGATAGTCCTTCAAAGTAAAAAAATAAACACCACCCCCACCCCCCCCCAAAAAAAAAAAAACCCAACAACAAAAAAAACCCACCCTTCTTTCTTTACTCAATTTTAAATTACCCTTAGTGCTTTCTTTGGAATAATGAGATTTTAAGCCCATGGAAAGGTTATGTTCAAAGGTATTGGAAAATACTGAAAATATTTCCTTAGTCAGATTCTACAGACTAATTTTCAAATATCCTAATTTGACATGTCTCCATGAAAGTAAGTCAGATCATAAATGGTTTAGTCAGAACCAATGCTTTAGACCTCCTAACCTCCAGTGGAGCTTAGGTTCCCACAGCACTGGGAAATGTATATCCAGTGCTGGGTAACTCATCCAGTGTTCATGAAGTCCAAGTTAAATATTTTTTAAAAAACCTATTTACTCTGTAAAGCATAATACCCTGAATCTTCTGGTTCAATTTATAAACTCATTTAGGACTTATATGTGTATATATATACACTGCTTATATGGAAGAGAAAAAAATGAAAAACATTCAGTGAAATAAACCTCTGTTAGGCATTAAAGCAAAATTTAAGAGAATATGCCCGCTACTGACAAATCTGTCTCAAGGGAATGGTTAGAGATTTTCTTTCCTCAAAATACTGAACATTCTGTAGGTGACTGTGACTGTATAACTGTCCAGTACTATCCAACACCATTTAGATTGCCCTGCTCCCGCTTGCCAGATTTCAAATTTAAAATTTAGATTCAGAACAATATAAATCCCCTGTAGCATTTTGTGAGCTTTTTGGAGATTTACAGCAAGAAGGAATTATCCTTTCTGAAACATTATAGCCTTATCACCCATCTCTTGATATATACTAGCCAAGTATTAGAAGGATAAAGTACCTGTACCTGCTGTACATGCTTGATTGATTAGTTCCACTTTTGTGATTTGAAAGGCATCATCCCTACTCAAACATGAATAACAGCAAAAAAATCCAAATTGAACCATTATTTAGTCCATGCCCCAAAGAATCTGGGGACTGTATGGCAGAGCTGGGATAATTAAAAACAGAATACATAAAACATCATGAAATGACCGTGAATCTCTGCCATGATGGATTTTTAGTTGACTATGACAGTTAAAACATATGAAATTAAAATTTATCAAAACAATGCAATGTAATACCAACATGCTCGCGTGAGATAGGATTCCCAGAACTAAGAATCATGAGCTAAATTGGTCTCTAATGGGGATACAGTGGATAATGTAAAATAAGGATTAATTTTCAGGTTTGCTGGGGTTCCTAAAGCAAACAGAATTTTCACTTTTTCTAGTCTTGAGGAATCTATTATGAAGCAGGATCCAAAAAGTTAGAATGTCAACATGGCTGCAAGAGTGGCTGTACTACCAATGTTGCTTGTCCCTTGCTGCCTAGCAGCTTTCCTTCTTTCGGGGTGGCAACTGTGAAAGGGCTTATTCTAAGTGTACGTTAGAGGACCTGTGACTGGTTGTTGTCATCAGTGTGTAACATCCCTTGGGTGACAGGTTGTCTCATTCATCTCTGTGCTCATGCATATTGACAAGGATGCTGCCTGCCAAAAATGACAATACTGTACAGTATTTTTTTAGCTGTATCTTGCCTTCTAGACTGCTGCGTGCCACAAGATAGTCTGCTGACCCAGACTCTTTTTCACACGTAGATCCTGCACCAGCTGCATTCTTTCAGGTCCTCAAGAACCAAAGTCCTTCCCTGGAAAGCTGTATTTTTTTCCTGATAGGAGCAAAGGGACTTCAAGGGAGTAAAGTCATGCGTAACAAGGCTTGTCCTATTACCAGGCTAATCTGTAAGGCTCTGTCTTTATTCTTTCTATCCTCAGCATAAGACCAGATTAGAAATAGCAACAAAAGGTTTTGCTTTCCTGTCAGACTAAAGTAGGCTGGAGGGACACTGGAATTGGCCGTTGCAGTTTCAACATTGGCATCTATTCTGAGCTCGAGTAACACACATTGCTGCAAGCCGAGTGCAGAAATGACAGCGTATCTATGTATCAAGTCCAGTCCTGCAGTAGAAACACTGGTATTGTTTGCAAAGTGGTTAATCATTTATAATTCTTCTATTTGAGGAAATGGCCAATAGTATTAGCCATGCAAGCCTCTGTGGGCTAATGTAATTAGTCTTATGCATTTTAAGACCAGATAGAATGGTATTAGAGAGAATGGAGGACTATTTTAATTGGATGATGGCAAAATCCCTCTAAGCACTATGGCTGTCTCCTGTGTTCAAAATCCTTTAAAAAGTTCACAGACTCCAATTGTTTTCTGCAGTAACAGTATTTCTATCTAAATTATATTAAACATGTCAGCTCATTTCCAGAGTAAAAATGATAAAAGCACATTCAACTTCTGCAAAGATGATCACTTTAAAGAAAAATATAAGATAATTAAAAGCTGTTACAACTGACAATACAACACTGCAGCTTCAAAATTCTCCCCTAATTACAGCTGCTAACTTTTAATAGCAACTGTAACAGTGAGTCAGATTTGACATTACAATAGCATCCCAACCTCTTCTTTGGGAGAGGGCTCTTGGGAAAATACAAGGTGAGCATATCCAGCCAAGACGATTGCAAATTTTGAAAAGCCAGTGATTGCTTTCACTTTTGTTCTTGTTGAGAAATCTAGATTAGTTCCCCTTTGTTTGAATGCAGTCTTTTTAGCAAGGTCAAACACAAGCAGATGGAGCTGATTCCTTGAAAACATTAAGGGGCCTTAAAGGGAATGGGCACTGCCCGTTGGAAAGACCTTTGTCCATAGGTAGTTTCGAAGCCAAGCATAGGGTTGATATAAATAGCTTGACACCATTCCTGTTCTTGTAAAGTATTTGCATGACAGGGTAGAGGAAGGGCATGTTGAAGCATACTGTACTTCTTGGTTTGGTATTAATTAACCTTTTCTTTGTTAACGTGTTCTAGAAGGCAGAGAAATTCTGAAACTGCTATAGCTTCTTAAAAACAGTGCGGATTTTTACCTTCCCAGAGTATAGTGTCTCTGTTATCTTTAACAGTGATTAAAGAAGGGATGAAAATGGAAATTGGAGCCAGTTAGGTTTTTATCTCAGCTGTACAACAGGAGCTGTTGACTCCTGGTCTCCCAGTCAGCCTGACTGAAGAGTGGACCAGCTTGTGTCTCCTCTAAGCTTGTGCAATTGGCATTTCTTTCTATGAAAGGAGGATCCAAAAGTGGAAAGGTCTGAATTCCTTATCAGCACAAATTGAGAAAATTCCCATAATGGACATTTTGTCCAGAGCCTGGGAAAACTTTATAGGTCCTGTGCTGTATGTTACCCACAGGTTTAGTCTTAAGGCTGCACATCACTGTCCTCTAAGGACACTTACCAACTCTCATGTGAATTTAGGGGTATGTACTGTATCTTAAACCAAAATGCTTTTTAAACCAAATCAGTTTCAGTGGTTTTTATCCTCCACTGAGAATTTTCTTATATGAAGAAATAGTTCTATCAGATTGTATTGGTGATTCAGCGCACAGAGAAATTGCGAAATATCTTGTGAAAAATGAAAACACACAGAATTTAATCACTAATCTACTGTACCAAAATGAATGCTAAGATCATTCTAAGATCAATACAGTGTTAGAATAAAACCTGAATCAAATTATTTTCTCAGATAGTCAGCGGTTTAGGTTTGTCAAATTAATGGGCAATTCTTTGTAGGCTTCATGGCTTATTCTGTCTGTTTCTCACATTAAGTAAAATTACTATTAAATAATTCTTTCTGAGGAAATATTTTGGCTTAAAATAAATGTCAACATTCAGGTATTGAAGATATATTTCTGTAGAGTTTGACCTCCTACACCTTCAAGGAGAAGGAGGAGTAGAGGAACATAATGCTGGAATTTTCTGTGTCTAAAGTATCTTCTGGTTTGTGGTATTGCATAATTCCCAGAGAGTGATACACAGTCTATTTTGAGAAAGGGTGGAACAGAACAGTGAGAAAATAGGAATTGTTGACTTACCACCCCTTAACAAAAGTCTTCCTTAAGATCCAGCTGCTTGGAAAATCCCTGTCTCTGTCACTGAACAGCTACTAAGAGCTGCTCCCAGGACAGAGTTGTGAAAGGAACCACTATCCTGTTCCCATAGTAGGCCCTCGAGACATCAGTTAGATATCCTGTATCACAAGGGTCTGATCAAGTGTGCACAACAAGGCAGTTTCTATAGCCATCCTGTGACATTTCTGGTTACGTTATTTTAAAATCTGTGGCCATCATGGAGTGAACTATGTAGAGCAATTATTATGGATCCGTACATGGTTGCCATCTGCTATGAAATTTTGAGAGAACTTCAATGTCAACCATGTGAAACCCTTTCAAGGCTTCTCTTGGTCTGAGTATATCCTATGTGGACCTCACTTATCTCTCTGTCTCATCAGGTAGTAGTCAGCTATCCTGAACCTATGACATTCAGTCCAAAATGATCATGGGGAAGAAAAACATTGTCAGTGTTGTTTCAGGTCTCATCTGGTTTTAGAAGTAATTGAAGAAGAACATTTCATTCCGTTTAAAGTATCCCAAGAGTACAAGTTAGTGGAAAAGAACTTCTAAGAGCAAATGAGGAAGGTTCTAAAAGAAAAATACCCAAGGGATAGTATCTCAGACACAAATATTTTTTTAAAATTACAGGTGCTCATAATTACTTGTAAGGGAGAAAACTAATTATGGCAGTCTTCAGGGAGCTTAAACATGGTAAATACTGAGAGGAAGCAGCCTAGGTTTTTGAAAGTTATTTGTACACATTGCTTACATTATCAGTTCTTCCTAGTACGTAAGCATCCTCTCTTTACTTTTTTTTTTTAATTTTGTTGTTACACATAATAAGAAATAAACCTCAGTGCCTTCTGAATTTCCTGCTTTTAAAAGTTTTGAAAGGTTTTCTTTTTATAAACAGAAAATATTCCCGTACTCACTAAATGAGCCTATGAAATCTTGTGTTCATCAACAAAAAAAGCTGTCTGAATGTATTCTGTACTCCCAGTATGTATTTAAGCCATGGTGGGAAAATGTGAGGTTTTTTAAAATGTGAATGAATGTGTTTTTATACTGACACAAATAATAAACATTGACACATTTTTCGTATATTACTGTGGAAAATTGCTATTGTACTAGAACACACCATATGATAACAGATACAGACGTAGCTTAAAAAGCCATATTCAAACATTCAGAACAGCTACATATGTTTTGAATAAAGCTTTTGCGTATGTCATAGCTACTAGTATCTTCCATACACAATGTATTGAATCGTTCAAATTCAAATTACTACCACCCCAAGGAAAATGTGTACAAGCTAGAAGCCATGTACCCCTTTCTACATGTCAGCTGTGTTGGCAAAATAAGGAGCAGAGAAGAAAAAAACTCAGTTTTATTGTATGTTACTTAGCTAGTAGATTACTACAGTATGTCTGGATTCATCAGTAAGTTACAGAGTTAATGATTACATGCTTTTTACACTATAAACTATGACTTCTCCGCACTGTGGTTTATCATATGTGGTTTCTGGTTGCGTGTCATTCAGACAGGATGCTAAACTTTAAAAATCTCCTTTTCCACTGCTTTCAGTAAAACAGAAAGGATAGGAAAACTGAATGAAATAAAATAAACATTTTTTTCCATTAGAGAAAAATAGGGTCCTCCTCCTTCCAATCTTCTTCCTCCTTTTTATACAAAAGTATTTTAAATAAACCAACCCAAAACCTACCTCAGTATAATCCCAATAAAGCCAATGGCACAGAGATATAATTAATTTTAAAGAACAGTACAGCCATGTACTGTATTACTTTGATTCGTATTGACCTTCCATTGACTTGGACAAGACTTGGAGTCAGTGTTGATTTTGACACTGTGAGAGATTCACTGTTACAATATTTCTGATCTTGTATGAGTACAAAATATTTGCATAGCAAAAATTCTGTTGGAGAAAAGGCATAAGTTGTCTCTGAAGTTATGGCATTACAAATTTTGTTCTCTGAAGGCTAAATTCGATGACAATGAGTAACTATTTGCTGTAGCGATCATTCATGGACTCAGTATATCTGTTATGTGGCTTTAAAATACAACACCGTGGAAGTGAAATCCTGTGACTGAACAGTTAAAGCTCTTTTTTTGTTATCAAATTTTTACTTGGTATAGCTAATTAAGTGACTGTTTTTAAGAAAGAATGTATACTTTCCACTTAGATCTAGATTCGTTTGAATTTGTAGCAAGTCTCATTATCTGTTCTATTTAGGTCCCAGTGGCAAATTCTGCAATGATCAATCCGTAATTAATTACCAGAAAACAGCCACACCTCACTGAATTTGGTAAAATGTGTCTAGTTATACAAGTTTCTTGCTTAAGAGATTCCCATGTATTATTGGATGGGTTATAGCAGTCTAGAAGTGATGTTCATTCAAGATGCGGGGACAAAGGAAGGCAAGCAGCAGAGTACAGACTCTGGACTTCGAGAGGACAGACTTCAGTTTAGGCAGGGATTTCTTTTAGGTGCATGAGATCCTGTGGGAGGCAGCGCTGAATGGAAAAGGAGCTCAAGAGAGCTGGCAGACTTCTAAGGGCAACCTTCTGCAGGCAGAAGACTCCATTGTGATAACCCAGAAAAATAAGCAGACATACCAGGAGACCTGCTTGGTTTCACAGGGAACTCATGTTCCAGTATAAAAAAGACATACACAGGACACAAAAGGGAAGACACAATGGAAACTTTGCCTCTGGCGTTAGGGAAAAGGTCTTTGTGCCTAAAGACACAAGGGTCAAGAAGGAAAGGAACTACTAGCATGGAAAAAATCCCAGGAGGACAAAGCCAGGCCCTTTACTGAGGTGCACAGTGAGAGAACAAGAGACAGGCTCATAAACTGAAATGGAGATGGTTCTGACTGGGTATTATAGCACAAAAAGGCACTTGGGATAATGAGGCATTGGGGCAGGATGCCCAGAGAGGCTGTGGAATCCGTCTCTGTGCAGGTTAAGACCTCACTGGACAAAGCCTAAAGCAGCCAGGTCTGAATTCAGTGCTGACATTGGTGTGAGCAGGAGGAGATTGGACTAGAAGCTCTCAAGGTTCCTTCCTACGTGAATTATTCTAGGATTCTATAAAAATTTAATCGCAAGGATAAGATACAGGTATAAGTATGAGCTTGATTTGTGGAATGCAGTACTTTCATTTCTTTCATCTTGTGCTAGGGTGAAGGTATAAAAAAAACCTTCACAGCTATTACATTTGTATCAGGTCAAGAAGTCTGTGTCAGTTTTTTAATATCAGCCAAAGTTTACCAAAGACAAAAACTCGATGAGCAGTTTGCATAATTGAAAAGGCAAAAATTGCTCCTCAGAACTATTTTAAATAATTATTCGCAATACTAGGCTTATTGGGCATGTTTTTCCTTTCTGCTAATGAAAATTATTTGAACCATGAAAAGAGGTTCACCTTTAATCCCAAATACTGATTCAGGGGGAAAAAAGAGAAAGGATTTTGTCTGTGTTATTTTGTATGTGTCAGCTGCTATTGAAAAATGGAAAATTTTCTAGTAAATGGAAAAAAAAAAATTCTCACACGATGTAAATAGCACTGAATATCATAGTGAAGCACACCATTTTACATTCAGGAACAAGGTTTCTGTATTTGTTATGATGGTCTGTGGTTTCAGTGAGAGGAAGTATTCATCCTCACAGCCAAGTAAGTTAAAGTAATGTCTGCATAAAACAAATGCCTTCCACGTATTCCAGATTTAAAAATTACTGACTCAAAGCCACCACAGACAGAACTTTTTATATTAATTTTTGCTTTCTGTGATGCAAATATATATATAAATTCCCTAGCCTTGTTACTAGTGCTTTGAGGAATATTTATATGAACCCTGAAACACAATGAAAATTTCCAGTTGTTACGGCGGTGAGTTTCCGTGCTGCCGTGCTTACGGACATACAGCTAGAGAGCTCTGTCACGTCCACCTCATTACTGACACTGCTGTTTCATCAGGATCGTCTTAGGAAATTATACTTGAGTTCTATGTATCTGAAAAACTGAAATAAAGTTTTTCTATTGAGGAATGACAAAATTATTGTACAAAGAAACTAACAAAGTGGAATAAGTATAATGCCTTTAAATATGGATCAGGTGTAAGTATCTGGTTTCCAAAAAAACCCTCTCAGGTCATGAGCAATGCTCTAAGCAGTGATAAATTTAGATTTAGATTTAGATTTTAAAGCTGTATTTGTGTAGTCATGAACATTTTATATAGTTTCCCTTGATAAATGGATTACCATCTCGCGATTTCTCATCAAAATATATGTTAGTTAATTTAGTTTGTTAGTAGATTAAATGTGGTAGGTAACTGAAATTGATACACATGTCTAAACATAATTCAAAAAAAACCCACAAAAAAAGAAAATTCTGCATTACAACTTTATGACTACAAACTTTTAAATGGATGGAATATATAAAGGACACCATATCTCTAGTCAGAAGTTAGAAGTACCTCAGAAAATTTCCTTATGCTACAGAATGAAAAAAAGGAGACAGAAAATTCATTTTTTCCCCCTAAACTTATCAGAAATTATAGCCAGTAGGCAGTCGTGCTTTAACTTTAAAAAACATGCCTGAACTTTATGACTTTCTGCCTTTACCTTCCAGCAAGGTTTATTTTTGGTTCCTTTCCAACTGAAAAATGGACTATAAGATTCTCTTCAGGTTTAAAATAATTAGTAAACCCTTAGAATACTCATTATAAATAGATCAAAGCTTCAACCCAACTTCAATACAAAGGCAAGCCTTTTAGATCAAACTGGAACTACCACCCATCCTACATACGTCCTGCTGATATCTTACTTTGGGTTCTGTTAAATTATTAACACCAAAATACTGAATAATTCATTATTTAAAGAAAAATAATAAGAAACTTCATTTATACAACTTTTATATCAATTATGTTTTCTCTTTTCTTCTTTCCTTTTTAATCTGCAGTACTTCCCCACCCCCCCGCGTAAATTTAATGGCTCAATCCCTCATTTATAGATTACATAAAATTTAAGGTAATTAGGAAGTCAATAAAATTCAAGCAGGAGGCATTAGGCATTAATTGAAAAAGGTAAAAATAAAAATATTTGTAATAATCAAACTCTCTTACTCTGCCAACAAGTACATAGAACTCTTGATGGCACTCATAGCTGTCCAGTTGCCAGGGCAGTTCGGAATTTATGTAATCAGGTGTGCTAACGAGTCACAGAAGATTATCAGACACAGTGCCTCTGGATGTTACTGCCATCTACAACATTCAGTTGGATCTGAACAATAATACAAAAGAAGCTACACTAGGAAACTGAATTCTGGAAAGAACCATATAGTTTTTTATATATCAGGAAGTTCTCTTCTGTGCAGAGTCTGTAGTTTGAATGGCAAACAGTCAGTAACAACTGTATGTAAAATATTTTGCCAAACAATTTCAAAAATACATCGAGGCTGAACATAGCACTAAGAATACAAAAGTAGCAAAGTATTTGAATCTCTGTGCCTTTAAAATTTATGAACAATCTGTGATATCAGAAGCATGATATTTCATTAAAACTAGCTTCAATTTATAAAAATAATAGCAAGAAGATAGATTGTATATAAATTCTAAACATCAAATAACTTTCATTTCCAAGTATCTTAATTTACTCCAGTGTTATTTATGTTAGAGATAGTATTTGCTATTCTGAGAGTCATTACTATCAGAAATAAATAAAATAATTTAAATAATTTAAAAACAAAATACAGGTTATAGAATTTGTCTAAACAAAAAAAAAGAAAGTATCAGAAATATTTGTTTCCTCCTCATAAATAAATGCTTACAGTGACTCCACAGCACTGAAAACTTAGATATAATATAAAGAGAAGAACATGCAGGGAACAACAAAGATTCTTCTGATTCTCCTAGATAAAAATACAGCTATTCATGTTCCTGTACAGCAATCTCAGTAACTGTTTCTCAGTATTCTTCCAGTTTTATTCCTTCTGCACTTGCTTGAATTCACCATATAGATTCAAACAGCTGCACACAGTGTATAGTGCACAGTATATTACTGTATAGCAGCTCTCACTGAATAAGCAGATCTTTCTTTGGGCTTTTCATCACCACCAGACTAAGATGCCTCTATTAATTCAAATCCTCTGGTATAATGTATCTGGCAAAATGAGGCACCAAATGTTTGCCACAAGTTAGAGAACAGTGATGAAACTTGAAATAAATTATTCTTTGCTGCTACCCTAGAAACAAAAAATGAAGCGAGGTTCTGGGACATTTTGCAGTTGGGTGGGTAGAAGCTGCCATGTATTTTAATTTAAATAGGAATGGGAATTTTTGCTACATCACACTTATGCAACCGAGACCATATTCAGATTAACTCACAGTTCTAAAAGAAGGTATAACTCCTTAAATTGAAGAGTAGCCTTAAAAAACAAAGTCTTGTTATCTAAATGGTTACATTTTATTTAAGAAACGTGATACTAATTTTAGTTGAGACTCATGCAGTTAATCTACTTGACACACATTCACGTGTATTCACATTCTTATTAAAGGTGTTTTTTTCTGCAGAAAAATAAAATGTAGAAATTATTCAGCAGCTGAAGCAGAAGTCAAACCAAAAGTATTTCCTCTGAGACATGAATAACTCATGGTTCCTATCCAACTCGAGCTTCATACAAACCTTTTGGTCAATTTAAACATACAAGAGTGTAGTTGTGCATGCCTCTCATTAGCATTAACTGACAATTAAATAGCAAGATACAGTTTTCTTATTTCTCATAAAACTTTGGGAATTTAATCACCCTTCCAGGATGGAAGATTTGTAGGTAATTCTTCCTGTAATCTTAATGGGAATTCCATGCATAAAAATGTGCGTGAATATAAAATTCTAAGAATACAGGTTTTTGCTTTAAAAGTTTCTCATTTCCTTTTCTGTGTGCATGCAAATCAGCATGGTTAAGCATAAATTGAAAAGGAATTTAGAGAGATTACTTTGTTAGTGGCATATAAAAGGATATTCACATGATAACACAGAATCAGGCGGCACTGTGGAAGTAAGAGCTTTCCAAGGTCTGCTAAACTAACAAATGTGATTTCTCTTCTCTTTGATTTGCTTTGTAAAAAATACAAGATCATAACTTAGCTTATTGGCTTCCGTGCTTACTGAAACTGGATTGCACACTGGCTGCCAGTTCTGCTACTTAGAAATGGTCTGTCACATACTCCACTTGCAGGATCTCAGTACTCCGTGCTGAGTACTCGGTATTCTGTGTTTTCCCTTACATAATGTTCGCTAGAAAGTATTACAATACACTGCAGTCATACATAGAAGGAACAGTTCGTTCTAAACTTCAGGTAATGGGCTTCTGGAAGTTAACGTTACACAAATCGACATTAAAGACAGTTTCATTTCATATTGCATCAGGATGTAAGTTCATTTAAGTCAGTGTAAGCTCACTGGTTAAAAAAAGAGCATAAATTGAAGGACAAGCAAACAATGTGTGTTCATATCAAGCTTTATTTTCAAAGTACCAAAATGTATGTAAAATGATGTTAGTTCTCCAGAAAAGCTGTCCTTGGGATTGTTGATATACAGGCAAGTTGATACACAAATATTTTTATGCACCTTTATTTTTCTATTTGCTGTCTTTTTGTTTGGTGCTACCATTGCCGAATTCTCGTTGGGTTTATGCTGGGTTGGGTGGTTCAGTTACTGATGCCCATAACTGGCATGCTGCTTCTAGGCAGCAGCAAAAGCAGTACTTTATATGAGCCCTTGTAGATAATTTTCGATAATTTCCTTCCTGGTTTCTATTTTTGGAAACGTATTTAGGTGATAGGAACAAACACTGAAAAAATGGATAAACAGCAGTTGAATGTTATGCAAAAATAATCTATACTATTTGCTGCATCAATTTCAAGTTGTAATAGCAATGAAGACTTCATGGCAGGTATTCCTGGCAGTCAGTAGCCAGATAAGTTCTCTTGATTACTGCAAGCTAGCCGTTTTTTCCAGCCTGTCGTTAATCCCTGCAATACTTTTCACTCAATCTCTGTTGCTTAAACAGTATTTGTTTTGATAGAATGCCATATTGTGCCACATTGTTGAATGCCCACAGGTACTGATGTGTGACTTAAGATTCTGGCTTTTCAAGTTTTTTCTTATCTCCCATTTAATTTTATCAGTTGCTGACATTTGTTGATGTCTTTCTTGTAAACAAACTTATTTTTTTCAGTTTGAAACACCCAGAGAGAGAAATTTCATTCTCACAATTGAAAACAAAAATGGTTTTAAAAAGAAATCTCTCATATGTGTGTAGGTATGTATCTATAGATCAGACAAAGACAATGGGAATCCATGAATATAGACATTTACAACAAAATGTACTCAGTTTTAACTCAAATGGCAACAATACAGATATTAAAGAGAGTGAAGCTAATGCAGATGCACTTGCATATAGCATCAAAAACTATACTAAATCTCTCTGAATAGTGCACATTTTCACTGTCTAAGAGAGTCTGTTCACCTCACAAGAAATGCATAGTGTAGTTAACCTCAAATGCTCAGCACTAAATATTGGTATCTAAGAGTTGGAAGTTGAAAGTGATGTGTCACTATGGGAATCAGCTGGAATTTTGAAATCTCCAGTAGCTTATCAATTCTTTGCTGGCTAGAGGAATTTTTACATTTATCTACTTGGGAAGGGGAAAATAAGCAATGGAAGTTCTGAGATGTGAGAAAATCATTATTTGCAACAAAACCTTACAATTTCCCACACTCTTTATAAAAATACTCTGTGAGTACCTCTTTGAAAAGGACAATACAGTGAGGTGTTTGTGGTAGTAAGGTTCAAGATTGTTAAGACCTACAAGGTCTCTTCCAGTCTACACATATTCATTTTAGGAGTAAGACTAGATGTGATAAATAATCTTTTCAGTAAGAATTTTAGCAGTCTCTAAGAAGTTTAACAGTTAAATTCAATCTACACGTAATTGAGTGCACATCTTGCTTTATGCAGCAGGCAGAGAGGCATGAAGGCACAGAGGAGAAGTATGTTAACCTGATCAGCTGAATTTTAGCGAGATGGCTGTATGTTCAATTTTGGACATTTTTACATTTATTGTTAGTATTAGGATTTTATGTTATGCTGTAAAGCTATTTAGAGCTCAAGCTAAGATCTTTGCAATTTGTGAAAGATATACCGTACTATTTCCAAAACAGTAAATCTTTATGGGACATAGATAAGAGTCATGCTCTAGGATTTGGTAGCCTAAATCCTTGGATATTTTTAAATTTGGTGGCAAATTCTTGGTTAAGGTTCTCAAAGCTTTAATCATCAGAGAAGTAAGATGGTTCAGAGATATATGTGAGATATGTAGCGAACAGTATCCTGCTAGTAACAGTTGCATCCTATGGCACCCTACTCCTACGGTACAGTGAGACCCAGCAGAGCAGCTCATTATCACAACAGGGAAGCTGAAACTCATGTGTCATTCACATAAAAAACCAAAGCACTGCAGCAGCGTGGTAAAAATACCAATGACTAAGATACACCAAGGTGGAATGACAGAGTGCTGCCCCATTTGCTTCCTCTGGAATTGTTTCCTTTCTATTCACAGTCCAACATTATATTCTACAATAAAATTAAGTTGAACAACCTTGCAGATGTACCAGATCACTAATAGCATTCTGCTTAGTTCCCCACTGTGGCTTCATAGGAAGTCACTGAATTGTTCATGTTGGAAGGGTCCTTGAAAGGGCTGTTGTCCAATCTCCTGCGCAGATATGTGTCAGTGCTGAATCCAGACCAGATTGCTTCAGGCTTTGGCCAGTTGGATCTTGAAAACCTCGAAGGACAGAGATTTTACAGTGTTTCTGGGCAACCTGCTTCACTGTCTTTATTATTACACTGATAAGTATACATTCCAGAAGTGAATAGAAATGAGCAGTGAGTGCCTGATGTTAAAACCTGAACATCATTTTATGCAATTTGTTGGGTTTTTTTCCCCTCTTTGGAGGTCAAAGACTCATTTACGCTATTGCACATACATGTTTCAGAACTGTACAGTCATGCTGGTAGTAGTTGAGAAAAATGAGCACCAGAAAAATCATTAGTGATTACACGTGGGTGACACGCAATCATTATACTGGTCGCCAGGTTGAACAACAATCTGTATGCATACTTAATATGCAGACACCTTATAAATAGCTAATAAATGATTAAATGAAATTGCTGTTTTCATAATGAATTAGTACAAGATCTGTTGTACATAATGTTTGGAATACTTAAATGGTTTAACACACTCCAGTTATAAGTACTCTGCAGCTGGCTGTTACAACACAGATTCATGATGGAAGTATTTTTAAATTGTTTATATGTGTTACTACAATATGCCAAAACTTGTATAATTTTTAAAAAATCACTTGAAATTACAGAGGTCAAATCATGGGCCGGTTCTCTGGGGGGAAAAAAAAAAAAAAAAGAAAAAAAACCCCACCAGCAACAGTTCCCTCTTTGGGCAGAACGGAACGGGGGCTTGATTTGCATCACACTTGGATATAAACTGCAACAGCTGCTGCATTTGATCCAGACAAAATTTCTTTACCCAGATCTCACTCTGGGAAGCAAAATGTCATTTTTTTCTCAATCAGCTGTGAAGCTGAGGCTGATTATATAATGTCCACTCTTCCCAAGTTTCCAGCATGGTATATTTGCCCAAGAGAGACTTGGATCATGTACAAATTTTGTTCTGTATCTCGAGTAATTCTCACACAAATTTCCAGTGCCTGTGGAGTTACAGTGTGTTCAGTGCTACAGACCAATGTTGCAAACACTTGAAGGGTAAAGTGAAAATTTTGGGTGCTCCAAGATGATGCTTTTTTTCAAGCTGAGGGACCTTCCATATGCATCTGTCTGATTCAAGCTCTGAAAATTTTAAAACATTGCACTAGACATCGCTCCTTTTATTCCATGAAGAGGACATTATGGAAGGTGGTAATCAAAATATATTTTCCATATATCATATTAAATCTGTGAGCAGAATGCAGGCATCTATGTTCTGTTGCAAGCAATCTGTCAGAATCTGCACAGAACACAAGGTACTGTATGCTCTGGAACTGTATGTCATTTGCTAGCTGAACAAACAGCTCAAGAAAAGTTAAGCAACACTGGTTTTATCAGGTGAGGCAGTATTTATGTCATACTGATAACTGACGCACTAATCAGAACTGTAAAACCCCTTAAGCTAAAGAAAAAGAAAAAAATAAACTATCTCAACATTATACTAAAAATCTTATCTTTACAGAAAAGCTCTGGAACTATTGAAAAAGTATGGCTGGCCATCCAAGTCATTCCCTGCATAAAGCAATAGTTTATACAACTGTGAAGAGAGCAATTTCTAATGAAACTAAATGCAGAGAGTTAAATGGCACTTTACCAACTCTGTGGACACTTCACGCATACAGTACATAGAGTATTCTCTTTTAAGGTGCACTGAACTATGACATGTGCATTATTTTATGTAGATACATTTCACACACAAATTGTCATCGCTCTGGTTCTTCAGCCATTATTAGAGTGAGACAGGTTTACTTCAGGTTGAGCTGAGTCTGTGAATTTTATACCCATCTCCCTTTGTCCAGTTACATCACTTTTGGCCTGAAAATAAGCTAGAAGGGCAGTGTCTTAGGACCAGGTGCAGGGTCCTGTGCCTGGGTTAGGGGTACTGCTGGTATCAATATAGCCTGGGGGATGAAAGGATTGAGTGTAGCCCTGCCGAGAAAGATTTCGGGGTACTGGTGGATGAAAAGCTTGACATAAGCCATCAGTGTGTGCTCACAGCCCAGAAGGCCAATCGTATCCTGGCGCAGC
Source organism: Tetrax tetrax (assembly GCA_009806455.1). Lineage (NCBI taxonomy): Eukaryota > Metazoa > Chordata > Aves > Otidiformes > Otididae > Tetrax > Tetrax tetrax. The sequence continues at coordinate 442,342 of WHYT01017407.1, read as the reverse complement.
GTGGCCAGCAGGTCGAGGGAGGTGATTCTGCCCCTCTGCTCTTGTGAGACCCCACCTGTAGTACTGTGTCCAGCTCTGGAGCCCCCAGCATAAGGAGCATGCGGACGTGTTGGAGCAAGTCGCAGCACTACCAACACAACCTGTTGGAAGTGTTCAAGGCCAGGTTGGCCGGGGCTCTGAGAACCTGATCTGGTTGGAGATGTCCCTGCTCCTTGCAGGGGGGTTGGACTGCATGGCCTTTAAAGGTCCCTTCCAACCCTAACTGTGCTGTGATTCTGTAAAACTTACATCTTATTTCCCTTCAGCAAATTTCCACACCAGTCACGGGACACCGTTTATCTTATAGTCCCCTTGCTGCTTTTAAAATAAAGACTACTGACAAAAAAAAGACATGAATATTCAGTGAGCTCAGTATGAAGAAACTGTACACTTCGCTATCTTAAAAACAAATGTCCTGTATAAAATTACTTTGCACTCCCTTTACATAAATGATATTGAATAGGTGTAAGTTAGGAAAACCTTCCCTGAAGATCTTTAACAGTAGGATTCACATCCTATAAAATTGCAAACACGTCACATAGCTGTTAAACAAGCCTTTGATCCTAAGGCATGTTGGTGTCATTTGGTAGGATTTTGTAGACTTTAAGCCTCCCAATGAGAATTTTTACAGAAATAATTTCTCCTTTTGAATTTTATAAACAACAAAGACCATGAAGGCTGCACTTCTGCACCCTTCTCCTAACTTTTCCTGTAGTAAAAACCCAGTAGTCTTTTGTGTTGGAATAACTACTGCTATCTTATGCTGTGGTAAAAATATCCCATTTGTCTCCAAACACCAATAAGTCCTTTGATGTCGCCATAAGCAGAGCATCAGTCAAAACCAGACTGAATCATAACATCAGCTTCCCCAAAAACTTTGTTTCAAGAAAAGAACTAATTTGGGTACTTCCTTGGTTCCTCTGTTCAGCCATTCAGTTTGAAGGTATTCAACTCTGCACTTTCACTTTTGCTTGTTAAGCACTCTGCATTAGAACCATCAATTTTATCTGAACATTTTAGCATTTTCCTTCAGCACTTGGGTGCTTCTCCATGAGAATTTAATGTTTCGCCTTGGTTCTTGTTCTCTGCTAGCTTGGCAAAACGTCTCGGGCTTTTTGATATTTTTCTCAGTACTTCAGTGTCTTGCCTCAAAGCTTCTCTTTATTGCAAGGCTCCAATGCTGTCGTTTCTTTGAACACTTTCTCTTCGTCCTGGCACTTTGCCTTGGTACTGCAGCGTATTCATCTCAGTACTTTGGTGTTCCAGCCATGTACTTCTACAACCATGTCTTCACGTCCATGAAATTTTCCTCTAGGACTGCTCTCTTTCCTACATAGGTGGTTCTTTTCAGTTTCATTGTAAATTTACCAGGCTTAAGGCAGGGTCTGACATATCTTAGCAGCATAACACAGTGCTCCTAGGTAACACAGTGCACTCTTCTCCATCCCTTCTCCCCACCCAAAATAAAATGAACAAAAATTAATTAATGAATTATCATCAGCTCCTGGCACAGAAAGTTAATGCAGTGAGGTCTGCCTGGTTTGTTTTCTTTTTCTTATTCTGATACATCAGAAATTCCTGGGAAGAAATTCTCATGACAATTTTGTTGCTCCTGGTTGGGTTGTCTGTTTGAGTGGTACTGTCAGCAATGCCACTGGTGTAGTACTGGTTTTACGACTATTATTATTTTATGTCTACTGTGAACATTTTCACTCTTCTTCAAATCAAGTCATAAAATGTTTTTCTTAATTTTCAGTCAGAAAAAAAAAGTAATAGGAGAATGACATCAAGCTTCAGTTCTTCCCCAGTACATCCAAGTCTCACGTTTCTTAGTGATCGGTGTTGGTAAATTCTTGTGGAAGTAAATGATCATGTAGAATTCCAACTTTCAATATACTAACTCTTCCTGGATCAGTGTCAAGTTCATACTGGTCGTTTCAGGACAAAAATATACTAATAAGAATTAATTTACCAACCTTTTTCCAAAGTTGGCCATGTCACTGAGCAATAAATGCAAAAGTTAATACATCAGACATTCTCAAAGCAAAGCAGGCAGCTCTTAAACACTGAAAATATTTAGTTTCATTAAATACACCGAGCTGAATTTTTATATATGTCTGAAAAACAGAGATGCTGTAACTTTGAGTGACATATGATAGATACAATCCATGTTTTTCATAAGTCAGCACAGCTCAACAGACATCAGTCAAGATGTGCACATTTATATAGCTCTAAAAAAGTCTTATCCAGTGTAAACATTCATATATGTATACTGTAAATATATTCAGATCTCTTAACACTGAATTTATTTTTGTAAAAAAAAAAATAAATCCAAAATTACAGCTTCCTTCCTATAAATAGCTCTTCAAAACCACAGTGGCAGGTTTGGATTTGCTTTTCGCCCCTCCTCTCAGTGACCTGTGTGTTAAGAGTTCTATCAGTAACATGCTGGTCAGTAAGATGAAAGAATTACATCAAGACCCCGTCCCAAGCCATCCAACTTTTAAATCTTACTCTTCAGTAAATGCTGTGCAAGAGAAGGAAAACAAGCAGACAAGCAATGAACAACATTCTTATTAGAGTCCTCATCATGTCCTGAAAGCAGCAGGGTTTTGAGATAATGGCAACATGCAGCTATTTACAACTTGTTAACCTAACCACTGGGCTCCGAGAGCCAAACTGGCTGCGCACTAGCTGGCATTTTTCCTAAAATCTTGCAAGCCTTGGTAAAGGCAATAGTCACAGGACTTGAAATTATCTTTTGGAATGTATTGCTTTCATAAAAAGAAATGTTCCTTTTAGGGCCCATATCTGTGGAAAAGTAGGAGTCAGCGGGAGACAAACAGGCACAGAAAGGTAGTAGTGGTTAGTGGGTACATGAAAATTGGCAAAATGCTTTCCAGTCATCTGGAGAAATGTAAATTCATGTAAAAAGGAAATGTAAAGAACATAAGATGTAACATGGTGCAAAACCGATATCTAAGATATACCCAAACGCTATGCCACTAGAAGTGTCACAAGACCCTTCCGTTAATCTTTCACCAACGGGCTACACCACAAACATGACTCCACGTGAATGAGCACATTCCTTTACATTTTGTTATATTTCAGTCTTAAGCTAGAGCAGAATTCAGGTCTTTATTCTTGTCTTGATTTACCTTTATTGTCACTCACACTGTTACAAATGCCACGACTGACTCTGCTCAAGAGGATTCTGCACATGGGTATTTCAGGTGGGAGGTGGATTTTACTGGGACTGCTTCATGAAGAAGCTTGCTCAAAACCTGTAAGCCCAATGTTGAGCTCAGACCAAGCACATAAATTACAACTTTTGTAATCACAACATGGCTATGCATATACATAAGAAACACACATACATGCTTTTGATTAAAAAAAAAAAATTGCACCAACACATATCTTTGAAAAAATACACAGTGGCAGGTAATCTTTACAAATATTAAGAAAGTTCAGCAGAGGTATCAATTCTGCTGGTATCACAGTGATTTTATTTTAGAGTCCTGAATATTTCCAGTATGACAGCAAGACCAGATTTGTGGTCATGTACTGAACTGGTAAAATCCTGTTGTGAATGGCCGTGTCAGCTGAAATACACACTGTTCATAATGATGAGGCACTGTGAATACAGCAGTTTGTTATGCATATTCTTTGCAAAGGGTGTGATCTCTTGGAAAGCTGAATAAATGCAAAACTACTTGTTATGTTCAGCAGATGTGGTTAGGACACAGTTCACGTTTTGTTGTTATCCAAGTTCTCAGTACATTTGTGCTTCATTGAAGAGTTACACCAGCAAAACAAAACTAATGCCAAAATGCACCCAAACTACAAAGAAACTGTCTTCTTCATGGCAGATCTAGAGCTTTCTGAAGAAGCAGGAAATACTAACTACAAGAAAATGTTCAGAGCAGACTTAGATGACCAATTTAAAAGTTTGAAGCAACAATTTTTCATGAATTAGTTTAGAAATATTTATCTGCTTTTTATCTTTTAGCACTATATTCAAAACTGTTCCCTTCACTGCATCTATAATAATTCAGACCAGAAAAAAAAAAATAAGGATTAAACAAACTTTTTCACCTCAAACTATGAGTTTTTACTAGCGTGTTGCTGGTTCAGTCAGGCTTCAGTGAGTAATCGAGGGTATGAAGTGCCTCATGGAAATGCAAGCCTTTTAGCAGTCCTGTCACTTTTTGATTTAACAAAAAAAGTAACTCACCAGAGGACTGAGCAGGTTTTTTGAATTTATTTATTTAATCTACAGACCTTTTATTAATTAATTTTCATTTAATTTAGAAAATCAGATTTTCAGCATAAGGCCCTCCAAGTCGATTAACTACGCAGTAAGGATTTTTTTCTTCCACTCTAACGCTTTTTCTAATCTAGAAATGAAGGAAATGTTAGTCTCAGGCTTCTTCCCTTCAAATTCAGATCAATGTTGTCTTACCTATAGAATTCTCCAAACAAAATAGTGAAGCTGCTTCTCATCTTGCAAACAGACTTTTAATTGTACTTTGTATTTCATTACATAATGCAGCAGTACAGACCGTTTAAAGAGAAACAGCTTTTCCATTTGTAAATCATCTTCAGGGTTTCTGTTTCATAAGAAATGTGCAGATAACTCGCATTCATCTTCTCTGTAATGACTGCTCCCAGTAGAATGTTTACAGCTTTTTTAACCTGTAAATCTGATGAATCTCTCAAGAGATTCATTAAAAACTTGAACAGGATTTTCTTCTCTTACAACAAACAATACTCTGGTAATACCTTCTAACAATGAACACATTCCAAGGGAAACTGAAAATCTGTGATTTCCCTATGGTTCTACAACCCATACATATTATCTCTGATGGTAACTATACATGTAAATTATGCTCTCTTGCCTAGCCACGATTGCAGTGAAGTATCGTTTGAGAATTTGTTACAGTGGTTCAAATAAGGGAAGGATCAGAACAGCTGCCTGTGCTCCAAGTTTGTGGGTACCGTCTTATATTTGCATAACACTATTTTCTTGGAGTTGCACCAAAGGAAAAACAGAGTCCATTTGTATATATGTGTGTTATGCAGGACATTTAATATGAAGTTTCTACAATGAACACTTCCATTACAAGTGTAATAGAGAACAGCCTGGATTAGCACTGGAACAGTGTAAGGAGCTCACTTTATCTCCAAATCTGACCATGTATGGTTCTACGTCCTACTCCTGATCATGGGTCAGGGAGCAGCTTTTGCTGAATTATCACCAGTTCACACTGCTTCATCAGGGCATTTCATTTAGTAAGATTTGTCTCATAAAATAGCCCATCCCTGAATACAAGATGGGAAGAAAGTCACTGGTATATGTTCCCAGTCAATGGCAAAAACCAGAAAACCTGAATGATAAAAAGTAAGTGAAACCCAGTTCATCCCCTCCTCCACACAGTGAAAAAAAAATGGCAAAAATTTTCTGCTGGAGATGACTAGTTATATTGACATTTTTATATTCAGCACCATCGGGGTTGATCATCTCAAAGCAAGCCTAAGCCCCATGTCTCAAATACATGCTAACAACCATAGAGTGAATGTTGCAGATCTCTTTCTATGGCATACACTTTTTCTATCGAATATTCTGCATATTTAGGAAATTCTACAACATACTGTAGATCAGTACTGTATTATTAAATTTCCTCCTGATGAAAAAACAGTCCCTATGCAGGGTATCTCCTGGAACTCGGGGAGACTTTGATGTAGCTTCTTGGCCTACCAGAGATTTCCCTATATACCAGCTGCTCTTTTCATTTATTTAAAATCCACATCTGCAGGGTTCTGAAAATACCAGACTGAGAGCATCTAATGGCACAAATGCAATACAGCCTTTTACACGCATTCATTAAGATAAACAAATAATTAGGATAAGAAGCTTTCCTCAATATAATCTGAAGGAAACAGTCCATCATTGTGGAACAAATATGTTTAATGACCAGGCAACTACAAATAAACTGCGAACAGCAGAGATTTATGGAAATCTTTAGTAACACTAAGTAGTTTTCCAGGGAAATAAAATGTTCAGACAGCAGAAACAAAATGGAGAATGAAATGGTACAGCAAGAGTCAAGGCTGGAAAATACTGAATGAGTACATGCAGAATTCTCCTGAGCTTTCGGTTAAAATTGGCCCAAGTAAACCAAGACAAACCCATGGAAGTAATTTTTAACCTAAAGTTGAGTTAAATTTAGCATATGGAGTATTATGATCCATTTAGACATTTAAAAAATGTACCGATTACATCATGTTATATGGAAAATAAGTACCTGAAACAAAGAAATAGTCTAATGTAGCTGTAGCACCAACAGCAAATTGTGAAATGCTAGCTCAGACTCGGGCTCCTTCATCAGTACTTTCCAGTGCATAATTTTTGTTTGACCGCACACTTTGACAAATAATTCCATAATGAAACAAAGAATAAATTGGAGCATCTGTAACACTAAAGAGACTTTTTAGAGAATTTTTAAGTGTCTTGATTTCATTTACAGTGGTCTTCTCTTACATCTAGTGAAGGTACTCAAATTTCTGTCAGTAAAAATACTGTCTATTCTCAGCCTTACCTTATTCTCTTATCCGTACATTCCAAACATGAAGTCCCTCTCTAGAAACTGCATTTCTTGCATTTTTGCAGTGAACCTGTCAATCAACCCCAGACACTCTTGTAAAGAGCACTAAACCATCAGCATCAGCAGAACACTCGTCACAAATACAAACAAAATTACACTCCATCTAATGTGTCCACTCCAGAAAACCCTCAGGAAAACTGAATTAACAGGTTTGTCTTACAGCTCTGAATGTCAACTAACTTAGGTCTGGCAGGGCTAAGGGAAGCGATTCAGTCTCAGGTTTTCTTGCCCTCAGCTCAGTTTGTGAAGCTGAGGCTTCTGCTTTCCAGTTGGTTTTTACAGAAGAACAAAAACGGATAGCAGGTCTTCCTCAGAAAGAGAAAGAAAAGTAAAAAGTGTTTCATAGATCAAAAGCAGTACTTCAAACTGTGTTGTGAACAGCACTGCAGAAAGACAGTGAATAGACGATTTGTTGAAGTGGCAGCCTGTCTGTGTAACCTCAGTTCAGGGAGGCCTCCCAAAATTACACCAAATAGCACACACTGAGACAGGAATAGCAAACAATGTCGAGATCCAAATCCCAGAACAAAAATAACAGCTCTCTTCTCTTCAGTAGTAGGTTTCTCTTCCTATCCTGTTCCTGACTTCTTCACTACTCCTTCAACAACCAGAACAGCAAGGACATAGAAAGCTCCTGAATTTGAGCAAAAAATCACAATTAAGACAAGGCGAAAATGTGTGACCTGTATAGAGGCGTCGGTGTCTTTTCATAGAACCAGTTCAGGCTGGAAGACACATCTGGAGATGCTGTCTAGCCAAACATGCCTCTGAGCTTCTAAGTTACATGAGGCTGCTTAGGGCCTTGGGTGAAGCTTTGAAAATTTCCAAGCATTCTTCTGAAAATTAGGTCAACATTTTTTAGTATGCAAAAAGAAGAGACTGCTTCAAGTATTTATTTTGGTTTACCACCCAGATTATCTTATGTGCTTGCAGCTTCAAATAACTCACACTTTTTATCACTAGGAAACTCAGATGAATACAGAGTTAGGTTTGGGTAAATAGAAAATGGCAAAGGATCTAGTGCAAATTAGCACACATAACCCAGCCTAAAATCATGCTGATGTCAACGATATCCAGCAACTCTTGATATTGACAGAAACGGGGAACTACAATTATGGCTTCCATTACAGGGCCCTTTATAAAACTGAGCAGGAACTCCAAAACCTGAGAAAGAAGATAGCTGTTGCCAGCCCACAAAGGATTTGCCATGTTTCTACCTCCAAAACAGTTACAGCTGAGGTTGTAAGAGCTACCTCAGCCAACGCCGTATGTATTAAAAGAAAAGGAAGGGAGGAAAATCTGCCATAACCATAGTTCACAAAATGAGGGATGGCATCCTTAATCTGTTCTTCACAAAACAGTGTATTAAAAATGAGATCAGACTAAGAAAAGTCTGAGCCTATCTAACTTTTGTGAGGCTCATCAACAGGTATTTTAATACCATAGTAACTTTGTGAAGCTGTCTTCAAGAGTATTTTGAAATTTCATCATTTCAACCTCACTGTCCCTTAGAGATTCCCTACACTTTATCTGTCTTCCCCTTCAGACATATTTGTAATGGCACAGTGTTCCATATTTATTATATATACATATAACCACATAGGCAGCAGTTAGATGTCTGGACCAAGTTATCACTTTAATCACCGAAGCATCCCGAATTTTTCAGAAAGTAGTTTCTGTTCATTGATTAATACCTCCATCAGCCACTGTCTCGCAGTTCAGCAGATCAGCAGAGAGATGACTTTTGCTTCAGCAATGACTAAGTGAACACATAGATCCAATACTCTGAAGTGACTGGATTTTCAGAATTCAGTTAATCTTGCAATAGCCATACCTGCCAGCCTCATCTAAATCACTTGCTGTAAACCTTTTTCCAGTGATTTCTTTCAAGCTTTTTTAGCATTTATAATACAATAAAACCTACAAGTACCGTGCCTGCAAAATTAATTACATATAAGGAACTGAGACTGTACACATTTTCTACAGACTGATTTTGCACTATTTTTCATTCAGACATTATTTTTTAAAAACTTGTTTTTGTTAAGTGCAGAACAAAAATACAAATGTTGACATTGAGGGACCCATAACAAAATTGAAGTTGAAAAGCAGTAAACTGTGACTAGTTTAAATGTCCCTAATATTCAAAGAAATGTTAGAAAACTTTGATGAGGTACAAACTGTTACTTTAACTAGTCTTTAACAAAAATTGTACTGTTTTTAAAAAACCCTTAAAAGATTTCTAAAAGCAGACAAGCTTTCATTTCCTTCAGAGTCCGACTCATTTTGAAAATGGGACTTGTACCCAGACTATGGAAGTTATTTTGAAAGTATCGGGCCTGCCTCAGTTTCATGATAGAAATGATTAGTTTACTGCTTTTCAACTTCAATTAACAAAGTTAATTCAAAACCACATTGTTTTCAAATAATCTAAAGAACATGAGTTTCTGTATCATTGAAGAGGAAGATGCATTCTTTCTTATTTTGTGCTTGTTTCCTCATTGTTGTAAAAAGCAGGCAGGGGTTATTGACAAGCTTTTGCTTACATGTTAAAATGGCATTTCTATTTCTTTAGAAAATAGCCTTCCACTCTATAAAATTATGCTCTAGTGAGCAAGTCAGTCAAATTTTAAAAGTGAGAAAGAGAGGGCACCATGTAAATTCTATTATCTTTTGTTCTCAGGGACAGGAGAAGAAAGCAGGAATTTTTAAGCGCTTCCATTAACACATTCAAAAGCAGCACAGGCAACACCCGAACTCTGTAGAGAGTCATTGGTATTTGGTGACCAAGAATCTCTCTCCCGTTAGCACACAAGCTTCCCATTGCTCTGCCGTGCTCCTGGCTCAGCACTGACACGGTGCTTCAGCCAGAAGATACGACTGCGTCATTGCTCATCACAAGGCTACCAGTGTTTGACACATCCTAACCTTCTTCAGATAGGAAAACAAGTTTCCGACCACACACACTGGTGGTACATTCCTGACACAGACTATTCATGTCTTTGCTTTCTGGCTCACTTTTTTAGAAGTGATCAGCCTTTTTTCCTGATATGATGAATGTCTTCCCCACCCCACCCCCCCACCTTTGTAGCTTGAAACACCTTGAGTTAATGTTCTATGAACTCGTCTCAAACATACTTGTATTATGCTTTAGGGTACTTTCAGAGCAGTTCTTGAAAATATACTCTTTGTATACGTAGATGAAGCTAAACTGTGAAAGATAAAAACTAACTGAAATTTGACTGAACATATTGTCAAAAAATAAATACATATAACTGGTAGCCAACAATTCTGTGGCCTTTTGAAGAGGCATTTTAAAGATTTTTTTTGTTTAGAAAGCATGGTGTGTGGTGTTCTAGTTTATTAAAGAGCTTATATATGAAAAACAAGAGGGTGGGGGAATAATGTGTGAATACTCTAAATGTTACGATAGTTCAGTTTTGTAGTCATCGTCATTCCGGGTTGATTATATACAATTAAAATACACTTATTTTCCAGTATCTAAGGACCCGCCTATAACTTTCATTCCTCGGATTTAACCAATGCCATAAACAATTACACATGCACACATTTGTGATTTTTTTTTTTCCTCAAATTTGTGGTGAAAGTACTTGTGACTTCAGCTGCTGTTTGGCCAAAGGAAAAGGCCATTCTTAATTATCTTAGAAAACTATAACAAATGATCTAAGACAACAAAACCCTTGATTTCCTTTATATCCAGCTTTCTTTGGGAAGTCATAAAATAGCTCTCCTGAACATGAATTTTAAAAAGAATTCTCTGGTAACTAGACGTTAACGTACAGTTGTCTGACAAGCACTTAACTGATCTCCTGCAGCTGAGTCCCGATTATAGGAAACTGTTATGAAACCCTTAGCTGGAATCCATTTATTCTGGTAAAGTCTCACACACGGGCCAGGCAGGGAGCTGAACAGAAAATGAATTTTATGCATTTCATTTCCAATTTTCATCCCCAAAATTATTACTGTGTGCCCTTGTATTCTAGATCTTAATATACAACACACTGCCACGTACATTTTCCAAGGGTCAATTAAATGACTGACAAAGTAAAGCCATTACTCCACTTAATGATAGCTTTAGTTTCATGCCTTATATCTTGCATATATTTAGAAATTACTGGCAGCAACTGTAATCTGAACAAACTCCTACAGTGAGGTCACAAATCATTTGAGTCCAGAGTTACATATGCACATTACAGTTCCTCTTAAGTCACCATTTAATGAAATTCCAAAACACTGGATTTCCTCCGCACTTTTCTTTAGGGAACGCGATGGCACACTCCTTGGCTATTTAACTTGGACAAGTCAAGTCTGGAACTTTCATCCTACAAGTTCTAAGAAAATCTGATTTCAATTTGTGACTCCAGCCTGCACCTTGACATAATGCATTCTATTGAAGCTACACTCCATTTCAGGAAGAAAACTACTAAGTAAAAGCATGATCCAGGTAACTGTGTGCCTGTCCCATACTTGTTTGTCAACAGACAGGAACATACATATTTTTAAATAACAAAAGCAATCACAAAACCTACATAAATGACTAAATGCGGGTTTAAACCGTGACTTCCATTAGCAGAGACAAAACTCCGTTCCTCCCCAAAGTCATGAAACTTCCTTTCCCAGGAGGATTATAAAAAAGGTGACCTTGTAATGAAATGAGCATTACAGGGTAAAGGCAGGCACTGGACTTCTTTAGAGCTGTTCCCTATGCTACGTCTTCATGGAACCTGCGGTTCTGTCATCCCTCAAATATTTTTCACTTTTCTTTTGGTGGGCGTGTGTGCTGGGGACTAAAGCTGGAAGTGAGACTGCATGTGGCTGTAGTGTGCCCACCTGTGTGATCATAGATCCAGTAGATCACAGACTCCCAGACATACACATTTATTTATGTAACGAGATAGCACAGAGCCATAATAATGATGATGCAGTAGTCGGTTAAAGGAAATATGATGTGCCCAAAGCGCTCCAAACTTTTACTTGGATTTATTTCCCTTTAGCATGTATTTCCTGCTACTTCAGTAGGCAGCACAAAGCATACATAATTACTAATTAAATTATTACAAAAAAGTAAAACGATGTCCTTAAGGATGTAACAAATAAACACTGATACACAAACAGACCTCATCACCAGTGACATCTTATTTCTGGACTAGCTTGGGGGAAAAAAGTCATCCCCAGACTAACCATATCAAATCAAAGTAGTACGCAACGCAAGATGTTCCCCTGGCAGGAGGTGAAGCAGGCAAAGTTTCTTAGCACAGTGAAATGCCATTTTAAACCCCACAGTGATCGGTTTTAACTAACAGTGAGCCACCTCTGTTCATAATTTCACTACTGAATTTGGAGGTCTCCAAGAATTTCAACGTTCATCTGTCTCTCAGAACATACTTGGCTCTCTGCTGATCTGGTTGTGTAGGTTCTCTTGAACTTACATAATCCTTGCAGAGTCTATTCCAACTTCAGTGAAAGAAAACAACAGTCATTTAAAAAGAACTTCCCTGAGAACTCAGTAAAGCAGTTAGAAGTGAGTTAAACAGGCTAAGTTCTGCCATCCTTGCAAGCAAAACTCCTCCACAGCAATCCCTTCCACGCCACAGTAACATGCTGAACTCCTAAACAAGTGGCAGAAGTTAAAGTGTGCACGGTGCGTAATGCAAGAAGCAATTACTGAAGGCCCTGTTCCGAAAGGAATTTTTTCACAGACTGCAGGAAGCTTTGGCTCAGGCCATGTGGATCAAGAAGGCGACATGTTATGTAATCTGTGGGAAAACATGTATTTTCTAAGTGTATCTGAAATAAAGTAATTCTTAATAGGATATTTATTAAGGGCAATGACAAAAGACTTCAAATAAAAAGACTGCTTAATTATGATACAATTTATTATTTACTGTCAAAACCGACATGAGTTGATTATATCTACAGACTAAATCTCACAGTCTTTTCTATCTATATTCTAATTTTTACATCAACTTTCCCTTCACCTTCATGAAATCTCCTGTGCAAGTGAGGTGGGTTCGGTGGGGTTTTTTCGTTCAAATATGCAATCTTACTCCGAGACTGAGAGAGCATTACTCATTTTCCTTATTTGGAAACAGGATTTTTTTTCTAAAAAGTTTTTTGAAAATTAAAAATTATAGATATAACTTTCACTCACTTGTGCCAGAGGTGGTAAATCCTGTTATTATCACACAAGATGTATTTTCCACTAATCTCACTCTTATTCACAATATAACACCTTAAACCAAATCAAAGACAGTTTAAATTCCTCTTGCAGTGGAGCATAAGCTTTTATGCTTCCTGGAAAGTCACTCAGCTAATTCAGAGACTGTAACTGAAAAAGACTATTTTAAACCCATTTTCTTTACTTTACCTTTGGATAATAAGAATGGGAATCTCCCCACAGATCTTAAGGGATAATCAAATTTCCATTTCCACCCTAAATTTCCTGCCACGTATTACCTGCCTGTATATTTGCAGGGAGCGTGAATTTTCAGAAGACCTAAGAAAGATGGTCACCACTACTTGATCGCAGTGAAGAAAGAGAACTGGTACAAATTTCTGCCAGTGATCTCACTGGGACAGAAAACTATTAATCTCTCGTTAATTTTTATTTTTATGACAAAACTTTCATGCAAACAATACTCCTTTTTTTAATCCAATAAGAAATACCTGGAATACAACAAGCTGTCTCTTGAACCTACTGCTCGAACACAGCTCCTACATAGCACGTGCAACCGTAACATTGACTCTACATGCATTTTTAATTCTAGTCTGGTAACTCCTAACCTGAAATATGCACCAAGTTATTACAAGCATTCACTTACTTTGTCTGCACAGATCAAGCCTATCTCACTGAGACAAGCATTTGTAAAAGATTTGTTGGGGATGCTTTAGAAGAAGGGGTTCTGTTTCAGGGGGAACTGGCCATCGGTCCCACCAGCTGTCCCCATGCTGGAAGGCATGGTTACCACCACGGCTGTTCTCAGGTGGGCTACCTGGCAAGGGTGCCGCAGCAGCAGCATCCCCCAAATGCTTTGAACACCCGTGTCAGACAGTCAACATTATTAAACAGTGGGTAGTTCTTTTTAGCTCATTGGAAGGATAACCTCACTGGTTAAGATACAAGGTTTGGGGGATTGTTGTTCTTGTAACTTAACCCTCAAAAGAACTCACTGGAGTAATGCCAAAGACATTTATTCTAATGCAATCTAAGCATGAACCATTAAACTGAGATCTGAGTAATTCCTGATGCGAGCCAGTGCAGTTCTCCTTTAAGAAGAGTCCTGCTGCCTGCCAAACAATCATAGGCCCCTTTAAAATCCACCTGTAAACACTCCCCTGGTTCCCCAAGGGGCTTTCCAAATCTGAAAGGATTTTTTTTTTCCTTTTCATCTCTAAATTTTTCAGGCAGGCGTTATTTTCTACTAAGCCTTCCATAAATTCAACTTAAGAGTGCTCTGTTGGCAAATGCCAATTGTTATTATATTTAATTGCTGAGGAGATCTTTTGGTTTACTATATGAATGTGTTTAACTTAAGCTGAGAGCTTGTCTTTAAGACTAGCTGTTAAATTACTAAGCAAATGGGTGTTTTAATGGAAAGACTGACTTATTCTTAACTGTGGGAGTGTGAATGGCTCCAGTATAAGATTACTCAAATCCATGTAGAATACAAATGCAATCCAGGACCACAGGTTCAGATCTTTGATCTCCTTTTTTGCAGAGACTGTGATGTATAAAGCCAATTCCACTGAGCAGACAGTACTACACTGAATATAAATTATCCTTTAACTATAGCAAGGCTCACATTTAAAGAAATGCTGCAAGGATGAACAATGCAGCCATGAAGCAGAGTTCTTCTATAGCAAAAATACAGACCAAGATCTGCATGGATAACCATGGTTTCCAAAGACACGTTTTTCCTCAGCTGTTATTTCATAAAAAATAGAGTAAAATCTGGAACATTTGTACATACTGAAGTACAATTAAAGCACACTGCTAGGATTCTTGTTTTATTTTCCAGATAAAGCATCATTCCCCTAAGAAGCATAAGAAATGATTTTATAATGTGGAAACCAAAAATCTCAACTGAATATGGCTTGACATGTAAACACATCTTTTTCAGATATCTCTTTAGAGGAAGAACCTTCTGCATACTGAGCTAACACCAAGCTCCCTGGAGTTTAGCCATGAATATTCTAAATCCATCTCTTGCAATTCACTGGAAGTCATCTTTTGCCAAACTGAAATGCTTAAGAGGAATTCAATACGCTTACGCTGCTTTTCTTCAGTTTATTTAAAATAAATGTTTCCGTCTCAACTTTATGCCAAATGTACAGCAAGAGAGAGGGTGAACTGCGGAGCTGTTACCTCAGGTTTTATACGCAACTCAAATGGGAAAACAAATGACTTCTGAGAACACCAGCTATTTGGTTTGGTTTATTCCATATAATTTTGATTGTAACCAGCTCTTTTGCAGTCACAGATAAATACCATTGGCTAGTCTCACAGGAACTTCTTTGCTGCTTACACCAGTTATAACTTAGGTGGTTCTAAGAAATGCTGCTTTCCCACTCCGTGATGTTTATTTGTATGCCAACTTTGTGTGTGTGTGTGGAAATGTTAGTAAATAGATAAGTAACTTTTTTCCTATCTTACCTCTTTTGACCTGTGTAATGTGACAGATCAATGCTACTTCCACTGCTGACAAGCAAAAAGTTACGCGTTATCTTCTGCTTAATCTTTTTGTTCTCTTTAGGTTTCCTTTCAGTAAGGCTTGAAGAAGGTGCTCTTTGTGGCTCAGTTCTCTATGCCAGAATAAAATTTAGCACTAAAAGAATGCAAGGGTGAGTTGATAATATCTCCCATCCTCAGCTCTGCTCCGTTCAGTAAACTTGAACATCTTCTCCCCTCCTTTGCCAACTGAGATAAGCAGCAACACTCAAAATGTAGAATCAACTCAAGCTCAAAAAGACAGCATCAGATGAGTGACTCCATCTCTCTCGAGCTTACAGTTTCTTTCAGTGTCCGAGAGGGGCAAATAAGTCCCTGTTTGCCTCTTGACAAACACCTCGCAGCTACTTCTTACAGGCAACTGCGCCAGGGCTGCAAAAGGAGAGTGAGATAAATCCTCTGCCTTCCAGATCGCCTACAAGGTTTCTCCTTGTAGCCAGCAGGCTGTAAGCTCTGTGCTGTTATGGCAAAAGTCACACATGAACCACCCTTCTCTTCCCCAACCGGTAACATTCCCTCCTTGCCTTTCAGTGTTCTCCTCTCTCCTTGCCTTTCTGTGGTCTCCATAGCTGAAACCAAGAATTCACTGGACATCACTGCAATGCCTGTAACCAATTCTAACTGTATCCAGAGCCTGAGTAAATTAAAATGTATTTCAGCTTCATCTGGTTTTTATCCCATTCCAGTACTCCACAAATACAGTAACTTTAAGCTGACAGACATCCCTTCATGGTTGAAGAAAATCCTTCAATCAAAGAACTTCATTTACAATCCAGCATAGTTTTTGCTTTCTCGTCTCTCCACAGCAGCTAGGCATTTTGATGCAATCCTCATTTAATGCAATCTCCATTACAGGATTATGATCACATCAATAAAATGTTCCATATGGGTTTTTTTTTTTCCCATCCCTCTCCCTCTCTCATTAATACTAGGCACTATATCTGCAAAAAACACCAAATCAGACGGGATGATGGGATGCTCCAGGGAGGTAGTGGGGGGTACACATTCAACAAAATGCAGCAGCCAACGCAAACTGCCCGTCAGAGACCGAGACTGTAGATCCTCATTCCTGAGCTGTGTGAGTTAGCTCACTGCCTGCACCGTGGGCATAGATTATAAACGCCCTGTGGTATCAGACTAACGAGAAATACGGCTTTTGCAGTCACTTGTGAGCTCCGTGCACTTTTCACAGGAGCAGACTTTCATTTTACTTGATCAGTTCCATCTCAATACTGTTCTGAACTGCTGATGCTCTGCTGAAAGGGGGATGCTGGACAAAAGCTATCACAGAAAAGGATGTTACAGTCCCCCTTTTCCCCGAGCCCCCTTCTTACCTTCAGTGCCTTCTCTGCACAAGATGTCAATCTACTCGGGCTTCTCAGCACAGCATCAAGGCGTTTAGAGTAGCGAAGGCTGCCCCACTGCATGGAAGTTAGACCGCTTCGCAACAGCAAATCCTCCATCCAAAACACAAGCCGCTTCTTCCCATGCAGTGTGCCGAGCACGCTTCATCAGCGACTTCCACGTAGGGAATAAAATTGTAAAAGAAAGGGGGGGAAAAAAAAAAAAAAAAAAAAAAAAGACATTCCTAAT
>WHYT01017407.1:354434-425279 GCA_009806455.1 Tetrax tetrax | reverse complement strand
CTCTCCCTGCCCGGGGCCGGGGAGGACCGGTGCTCGGGGCCGGAGCGGGGCGCAGCGCTGCCAGCTCGGGGTGGCCGGGCAGCCCCGCGCCGCCGGCTCCCCGCCTGCAGCAGCGCCGCGCTGGGGCCGGGGAAGGGTGGGGAGGGGGGAGATGGAGGAGCCCCCTCCGGCGCCTCGGCCCGGCCCCGGCTGGGAGAGCGCCGGTACCCGCGGAGGCGCCCGCTGCGGGGCCGCCGACCGCGGCAGAGCGCTGGGTACTCCCCGCGCCCTCCCCCGGCGGAGCCCGAGCCGGGGGCGGAGGAGCTGCCGGCCGCCGGGGGAGCCCCGCTCCCGCTGCGGATCAGCCGCCGCGCCGAGGCTGCGGGGCCGCGGAGGGACAGGCTCTCGGCGCCCGCGGGAGGGGCGAGGGGCTGGCGGCCCCGGGGCGGGGGCAGGCAGCGTGGGGCGGTCGGTCGGTCGGTCGGTCGTTCCTCGAGGCCGGGAGACCGGAGCCGGGGGGCGCTGGGACGGAGGCGCGGGGTGGTGCCGCAGCCTGAGGCGGGGACGCGGGTGGGAGAGCAGCGCCGGTCTCGGGCGGCCCCGGCGGGCTGCAGCATGAAGCCGGGCCGGGTGTCCCGCTCGATGCGGGTCGAGCCCCGAGCCCCGGTCCCCGAGCGAGGGCGGGGGGCTCGGCCGGGTCCCCCCTGCAGGGCCGCAGCGGCCGGAGCCGGGCCGGGCCCGGGCGGGAGGCGCTGCCCCAGCGCGCAGTGTCCGCGGGGCTCTGGGGGCCGTGCCGGGGCGAGCGCCCGGGCTCTGCCCGCTTATTGCCCCTGTGGGCAGGGTCGGCGTTGGCGAGCGCCGCTGTTACCGCTGCTCGCGTGAAAATACCGCGTAATTAATAGTTAATCTGTGGTGTTGATTTTAATAATTTGAGTGTCTGCGATTATTTGCAGTATTTCGCCAGATGCCTGCAGTAGGCACTTCTGAGTGAACACAATAATTATTAGTAAATAATGTAGCATTTTTCTGTACTTTGCTGTTGGGTGAGGAGACAGTTTTAAAACATTTTCTGACGAACAAGAAAGGAAATTGCACTTACCCTAACAGCACACATTCCTGCATGTGTCCTTCTTTAAAAGTAGCGTGACAGCGTATGTGAAAGCCTTGTTTTACCTTCTTCACTGCAGCGAGCTGTAGGTGATGTCTCACTTCTATCACTAAATATAGTTTAAACTCCAGGATTTCTCTGAAATAAGGGGATATAAGAGAGAGGATGAGAGAGTTCTAAAAACAGCTCCTAAAAATCCTGTCATTCAGTGAATTGTATCCATCTCACCTGTTAACTCATAAATTCCGTTAGATATTTTGAATAAGGACTCGGGATGAACAATTGCGTGGCCATTAACCATGCTAAAATACTACACAACAGCTGTAATTCCTTTTCTTCTAGATTTTTCCATTGTATTTCAGTCACCTGACTTTGACCACACACTTGTTGTATATTGTTATACTGGGTGCTAAATTCTGTGAATTTAGTGAAGGAAGTTGTGACTTCCATTATTTTTGTCCCATATACATCCAGGCAGCAGAGGTACCTCCTGCATGCAAACAGAACGTTCCCACAAATTAGAGTTCATGTCCCAGCTGCAGCACAGCACGATGCTGAGAGTGATGCCTACCAGTCAGTTATGCTTATTTATCAACATTTCTGAAAATGTTGAATAAAATTTGAAATAAAGCATATATAAACAACAACAGGACAAGAAGTAGAAGCAGCATGCACCTACAGGGTGCTTGGTTTACATCGCATTGATGGCACACTGATTTGGACCCACTGTCAATTCTTTTAATACTTATTTCATTGAGCTCTCGTTACAACGGATTTCTAAAATAGCCAAGTCCATGAAAGGCATATCCTCATACCCAACTGCATTTTACACCTAAGAAGAGGCAACTGATGAAGAAATTTCTGGTTTTGTTTGGACACTGTCCTGTTCTTGTCTTCCTGGCTTCAGATTAAATTAAAATAAAGATTATTACTTGGAAAAAAAAAATACTGAAAGATGTTTGAATACTACTGAGAGATGAAATGACCTACATGATGGTTTGTCCTGGGCAAGAGCGATCAACTGTGATAGCATCAGCCATTCCAGAAAGGAAAGCAAACAGCATGTCTGGGGGGGATGACCCGTCCTGCTTTTCAAATTGGTGTCTGAGGATAAGCTGCAATGGATCCAGCAGCTCAGCCTGAACTATGTTTGAAATACACAGCCAAAAGTCAAATTTAGTGACAACTCTTACTTCATTTACACAAAAAAAAAAAAAAAAAAAGTGGAAGGAGTAGATGGCTTACTTAACAGATATTGGAGGTGAACTGGTGCCCTCAAAAAGGGCAAAAACCCCTACAAATCGAAGCAGTTACATGGTGAAAATGAAGAGTCAAAGACAGAGTCAGATTAACTCTATCCCTGTAGCAAATGCATTACTTCACTGAGAACAAAAATATTCCTGCACATTGGAAGGTATTGCTGCTACCCTTGGTTCAGATCAAGGTCTAAATCCTGAAATTGTTTGTTACTCTGAGCACATGAAGAGGCCCCACAGGAACTACTCACATGTGAAAAGAGCTAGGACCAGAGCCAAAGTTTTGCATACTGTGAAGGTCAAACTTACTCTCTTTGTAAAACTTGCGCTTTAGAGAAAAACTCTCCTAAATATTGTTTCCATATAGCACCTTCAGCTGATCCTTCAGGATCCTGTATGCAGTGGGGGTGATTTGGAGCAATTTGTGCACCAGCAGGTCCTTGTCACCTCGGTGCTGGCTGGCTTGCAGGCAAGCTGCCGCCTTGCAGAGCGGGGGCTGTCCCTGCCTCTCCCTGATTGCAATTATTGTGGTTCTCTTCCCACAGACGCTGGGGTTTTTTTATAAACTTCTCAAAATGTAAGGAGAACAGTCTCATAGACATTATACAACCACTGGCTTTATAGTTGGTGGGGAATAACCTGCTAATAAAAATGCACTGCCTGTAGGACGAATTCTCAGCATTTTTGCAAAGGTCACACAAAATACATGGCTTGAATAGCCTTACTTTGGTCACCCAGAGAAGTCATGGAGAGGCCACTGTCAATGACAGTCTCCAAGAAAGACTGTAATTCACTTTTATGTCTCCATGCAAGAAAATAAGAGGAGCCTTCCCTTCGCTACTGGGAACGCGGTGGATGCGGAGGCTGGTGCAGGGAACAAAAAGGAGCTACTTTCACCAGAGTGGCAGAGAAGGTTGGAGGTCTTCCTCTCCTAAGGCCTCACATAGTTCTGCTTTGTTCATTTTTCCTGTCAAAGAAACATAAAAACTCAGAAAACAAATTGCAACTACACTGTACCGCATCTTTTACTAGGATTTTGCCTCAATGCCAAGTAAGACTTCTATTCTCCATATACTTACGTGAACAAAAGATTCTTTCCCTTCCTTTTCCCTCACGCCCATTTACTGGAAAGGTAAAATAAATCCCACTTGGGCTCTTTGAGCACTAGCACTGTTTTCACTCCTGCTTCCTGATAATGGAAATTCCCAAGTTTTAGCTTTTCTAGGAGAAGCATTTATCTACAAATACAGTATTAATTAGAAATGGCAGACTTACTGTTTTGTTTTTTTTTTTCTTAAAACCCAAACCCTACCGCCAGAAATCTATATGAGCAATTGTCGCATAAGTATATGGTACCTATGGCTTTCATTCCAAGAGTGGCGTCATTACACATCCATTGATAATATGTAGGAAGTTTAGACTGCTTTATTTTTAGAAGGGTCACAATTTCTAAATACAGACCTTTTTGAGGGAGAGCCAGGCACCAGTGGTGTTTGTTGTCTCGCAGGGCTATTGCCAGAACGATTAAAAGATGGAGCTTTGGAAGTCTGGTACCTAACAGCAGGAGGGAGAACACACTAATTTTATTATCATCTCAGCTGTCAAGTGACAATGTTTTTTAACTGCCATGAATTATGTATAAAATGCATTCCTTGCGATACTGCACATCTGGGGAGTTCAGGCACGCGTACCCAAAGGGCATGGCTTTGGCACGGGAGCGCAAGAGGAGACGTTGGAAAGACTCAGGATGAACTGAGTGCACAAGCAGAGGTTTGTGGGGCCAGCTTCCCGCTCCATTACATGAGCCAGGAGCTAGGGTATGGGTGACAACGCGGGTGATAGCTTAAATAAATGACTTAAATAAATAAGGTAAACATCAGACCAAGTTTTTCACCTAGGAATTAATGAAATACCTTTTGTATAATAAATATTTGTCATCTGTCCTTGATGACAGGAAATTATGTGAGTAATACAAATTTGCAGAAACTGTTCATTTAAATTAATTTTGCGAACTTAACAAGTGTTACACTGTGCCATTCTCTGCATCTTTAAGAGTTTTTGAGGATTTCTGTCTCACAAAACAGAAACAAACTAAGAAAGCTGAAATACATTGTGTTTTTTTTTCTGTACTTTACAGCACAGCTTGTGTTTAAGAAGCAGTCTAGACATGCAAAAATGCTAGAATAAACAATATTTTTTTCATTATTTTAAATTAGCTTGTACTGGAAAGCTATAAATTTCAGAATTATGCACACTAACAGGATTGCATATCTGTTCAAATATTCAAAACAGAAGATACTAAAAGGCTGTTACCTGCATTATAATATAAATTTGCTTTCAAGTTAATGCAATTAGAAGTGATTTCCTATAAAAGAAAAAAAAAATCCATAAACCTTCAGGATATCTTACTATTATGAAAAGTCACATCCTTTGTTTTTTTTTTTTCCTCCACTCCTTATTTTAGTGGCTTAACCCATTTTAACATATAAACATTATTAAATACTATTTAATATTCATTATAGAGCCTCAAATATTGGTTGGTCTTAAGTAAATATTTTTTTCTTTATTCTCCTTTCAGCTGAATGGTGTGTGCAATTAAAGAATAATCATCTAGAGTCATGATTGGGATTTTGCATTGATGACCATCAGTATAGACATGAGCTGTTGTTCTGGAGAACACTGTTGGAAGTGCTCAAGCCAAGGTAAGCGGTTGCTGTCCCTGTGGCAGGGCAGGGTGATGACAGAGCAGGTACATCCCTACCCTGACAACTGTTCCTCTGGCTTCTGGACACAGAAACACTCTGTGACACGACTGTACATCCAGAGACACAGTTCTAAGGACGCCACTGGGACAAACTTTGCACATAAACTGAAGATTTCAGTTGAACTTCTGAGAAACCATCTTTGATTCAGCTGTATTTCTTATAAATTATGAAACATTATTTAGTTATCCTTAGGTGGTAACAAAGATGTTGAAGAAAAGCCCCATTGTCATCACGGGAGCTTTGTAAGATTGTAAATGAATAGTGGCCAGGAGTATTTCAAACAGAAGACTGGCCGTTCTTGTCTGACAAGTAATGCAATTAGTGCGGTTCCTTCCCCGGCTCCTCCTAGAGCTTGGAATGCCTTTTTGCAACACCTGTAGCTGGAGAACAACAGGAGTGCGGTAAATCAGATGCTGCTCTGGATCTTGGAAGATTGATCTTTCTTTTCCACCAGGGTATTCTCTTCAATCTGCCTTTTGGCAAGTCATTCAATTTCTGTGCCTGTCAGATCCTTATTAAATATGAAAAGTAAAACTTCAGGAATAGAAATATCTTAAACATTGCTCAAATTATATTTGAATAAAAGATACACATATATTGTTTGATAAATAGTTTGATGAAGCTTGAATTTTTCATGTTCAAAACTGTAATTGATTTCATGAGTATTTTACATGCCTAGATTTATTTGTATTTTCTTTCTGACAGAGCAAAGACCTGTTAAATTAAAGTGCTTTTAAATCTTAATCAGACCTGGATTTCATAAGCTATTAAATATGTTATATTTTGCAAAAGGGGAAAACATTGCTCTTTAGTAATAGCAATTTTAGGCATCTTTTTTGGCATCACTGTAATACTAAGGGTATTGCTGGCCACATAATACTGAAGAGAGTTCCTTTCAAAAATTAAATTTTTAAAGTTTCCCTGAAGTGTCTGTATGCAGGAGACTCAGGACCTCATCTAAATCAAACAGGAGTCTGCATTAAGCTCAGAATGCATTGGCCTGTGTCACTGTTGGCTTGGGGTTTTGTATTTGCTGACTGACATTAGCACGTGTGGAATACCAAGATTTGTGAGAGCAAACTCCGCAGGGAAAGGACTCACAGAAGCTGTCTACAACACTGTAGTACATCTGCAAACTTTCAGTACCGCGTGTTCATAGTTGAGTTTTTGCAGGAGTATTTCCTCCTACCCAGTAGACTGTGATGGTGCTGAAAATTTCCAAGGAGCCAAAACAGGCCAACTATTTTATGAAGTGGTGGAATAGGAACTGCTGTAATGTTTCCATGGGTTGGACTCACCAGTTCCACTTTACAGTAAGGGTAAAAGCAGGAAACAAAGCAAACAGCACCTTTTTTTTTTTAATCAGAAACCGTAGCAGCTGTATTCTTTTTCAAAAGATATATTTGATGTTGGGTGACGAAGTTCCCAACAATTCAGTAAGGCATGTCCAGACTATACTTAAGCAAAGATATTATTTTGCAATCATTATCACCAGCAATATAAGATCAGCATAACAAAATCGGCCTACTTTCAAATTAATATCCAGAGGAATTTAAAAAAGCAGACTCTTCAAATAAGCAGATGTGCTTAGAATCTTTGAGTAGTTAGGAAAAGTCTGTTAATTAGATAGTGATTTGATCAAGCCTCATCGAAAAAAAAAGATTCCTGCAATTCCGATTTCTCCAAGTAGCAGAGAGGTGTGCAAACCATGTGACCTTGCTTTCTGACAGGGAATGATGTTCCTTGGCTGTTCACGCTCTGTAATGTGCATATCAAAAATGCTCATCAATATCAGTTTTTATAATAGGACCTGGGAAAGAAACAGAGGAACTTGTGTCCATAGTCTCAAAATCCTTTGAACCTGACTTGGAAGCATTTTCTCCCTTGTGTGCTCGAGAATGGAGAAATTGCTTTGCAAAACAGAGTTTCCAAGACAGAACACTAACCTGGACCCAAAACAAACGTTGTTCATTCAATGTCAGTAATTATGAGGTAGGACTTTCTGAATAACCATCTGCCTCAGGGTCAAAACAATAATGGAGAATGGGTATGAATGCTTCTAGCTGTGCAGCGCTACCAGGTGCTTAGTAATTCCCATTCCACAGATTGCTGTATTTCAGTGGTGAGTGAAGCTGTTCATTTTTTAAATGCTTGGGATTGTTTTGGAAGAAAGAGTTATGCAGAAAGGCATGCCACTGGGATATGAATTCATTTCCTTCAATTTATACAACAAAATATTTATTGATTTTTCACAGGATTATGTAACATACTAGACTTTCCTTGCACAACAACAAGTGGTTTATTGACAAGAAAACAAAGAATTTGTTATAGACTAACGTGACAGTCTTACCTGGGGTTTGGGTTGACATCACAGGACATTACATTTGCTCCATTTCCATTAGGTGTGGGCTCCAAATCTACTTGCTGGAAAAGTATTTTTGCAACTCAGCATCTAACATTGCATTTAGGTGGTTTTTTCCTCAAAACTACATCTGTTGTTAATGCCTCACTGAACTACCCATGAACATTAAACCATGAGACACCTGCATGCAGAAAACACCAAAACAAACCCCCAGTCATTACTGAATTATAGCAAATCACTTGTCAATAGTGACTTTCTCTGATTTATTTTTTTTATGATTAATGAACAAAGGCACCCTTCCTCTTTTTTAACACAGAGAAAACCAGGATATCATTTGCTATGCATAGATGTTCTGAGCTCTCAGAGAGTTTGTGGCAAAGTGGGGGTAGGCCCTTCCTTGTTTATAACGAACTGGCTAATGACATTTCCATCCCTGGCCTCAAACACGACACACATTTGTGGCAAGGGAAAATACTAGCAGTTCTGTGTGGGAAAGGTTATCTGTATGTGGAACAAGTATAATATTTACAGTTAATAAAAGTCGTGCTGTTAAAACTTGTGAAAATGGAACAAATGCATGTAAAAGTTTATTGAGATGATGTAGGGATACCAGCAACAGATGGTAATGCTTACTGAATATTTGAACTGGAGAGAAGACTCAAAATAATAATGTTAGTGAGAGATAATGTTAGTTAGTGAGAATGCAAATTACAGTTGCACACACTTAAGTGGTTGTACGTTGACCATCTTGTGACATTCTGTGTTACTGCATCACAAACTGATGCAAAAAGTGATATACAAAGTGATGCAGTGAGTACATTAGAGTCATTTTTGTGTTGGAGTTTCCCAATTATCCCAAGAGGAGTGCTCAGAATTTTTTGAAAATTAAGTGCCTTCAACGATATCAAGCTAGGAAGGCACCAGCATTATTCATATTTACTGCATCAGCTTTTGTTTCTATCGTCTTATCAGGGTTCTCCATTAAACAGAGGGGAAGAGTCTTTGCATCAGAAAATATTTATTTGCTGCAGAACATCAACTCCCCAAAACAGTGTATAGCCTAGAATACTTTATCCCACTCCGTATAAAACTTTAGTTTATTGAGAATTTAATTACCGTTATGAAAAACTTCTTTTTAGACGTGAAGAGTTTATCAAGCGAAGAATCCAGGGCGATTTCCTATGGCCGGCAGCTGCAGTTGGCTGCATTTCCCATAGCAGAATCACTAGAGGGAGTCATAGGCAATGATACTCCTTCACGATCTCCAACAGCTTTGCAACTAGAAAATCAGAAAAGTTTTTTGATAATATTTAGCAGGAAAAATACAATTTCCAATTTAATTTCACTGCCTAGTTCCAGATTATTTATGAAACTCTTTTAACCTCAGAAGTCACCTACCACAAATCATGATCTTGTGTAACCACAACAAACCAGGAAGATAAACATGAATTAACATAGTTCTCAATTGGTATTTAAAACCACAGACGCAGTGCTGATAACATACTCACGGGAATTTTAGAGCAAACAGGAAAAGAAAAATAAAATATAAGTAAAAATCAGTTAAAAATATATTGATGGGTCAGTTTTAGTAAGACTTACACACCTTAGTCTAGTTCAGTTTAGGCTAAGCCTCCTTTGCTTTTGGGTTTAAACTGTAGATTCCAGTGCAGTAGAAGAAAATGAGTTTTATTCAAGTTTTAGATAGCATTATTGTTGTTGCCAAAGGAAGAAAATGCTTCTTTGGAGGAAAAACAAAATAAAAAATAGTATTTGCTGTCCTAGACCATTTCCATGTTAAAACACAGTTGTTAGCTCACATAATTTCTTGCAAGTGAAGAATTTGAGGGGAAAACCAAAACAGGTTAAAAATTGTTCTTATCCTTACTCCTAGTAGTCTTGAAATACAATGAAATAATATGCAGAACTATGCAGTGACAGTTTGCAGATAACGCATTTGATTTAGATGAAGACAATTGACAACAAACGTTTGTTTGTTTTTCTTCACACATGGTTATTGTTTTTGTGGTAGCTGCCAATATAGCCTAAAGGTCCTAAATTTCCATTTCTCCAGTGAAATTAGTGTGTGGTCCATCCCAGAGTGTCATAATAAACATAATTTAAAGAAACAAACAACTTTGCACCTATGATATTTAATAGTGAAGCACAGCTTGCTTTAAAAAAATGGCTACTTACACCTATTATCTGAAAAGAACATGAGACAAAAAATATACTGGCGATTTATTTTTTAATTGGCTTAGACGTACAGTTTAAAAATGGGTGTAATTAGCTGTACCACTATGGCATTTATGGCTGTGATTTCTTTTTGACAGACATCATCAAGGTAATAAAAGCTCTAGCAGTTGATCTGGTGCAAATAGGATTGATGTGAGTAGGAGTTCACCCTCCTGAACTCATATAACTATTTATAAACTGATATTAATCGATGAATTTTAGGTTTTGTCACTTTAACTGTATCAGTATAAATTGCAAAACTCGAGCATAGAAGACCCTAAATTTCATGATCTCTCTCTGATAATTAACTAAAAAATGAAAACAGAACTACACAGTGCCAAGATAAATCATCACCAATGTTCAAAATTGTTTGACAAAGAAATTAGAAATGAGGTGACTGGCAAAAAAAAAATAAATTAATGCCATATATGAGAGAAGTCCAATAAATCTTTATGCATTTAAAGTATACATTCCTAGAGAACATACTTCTGCAAACATTTTGCTCATAAATTGTATTACATGCTGCTAAGTTTTTGCTAATATTCTTAGCTGTGTTCTTTGGAAACATTTTGAAGTTTTTAAATATTCGTGATGAAATGGATTTAGGAATGAATGAGATTTCAAGACCACATCTTTCAGGTGATTATCACAAATGATATCATTAACATTTCTGAAGATGGGTTGATTTTTCTTTGACAGAGTAAACCCATGAACCGAAGCAATCCTTAGTGTTATACTATGAAGTCTGATTAATCCAAGTACCCCAGAACATTTAGAATTTTCATTATGTTTATTCATCACATTGGCTATACATTTAATTACGGAACATAATTTGACCCCATTTGATCCAGTAATATATAATAATATATAACCAAACATATATAGATATATATACACCGAAATCGGTCATAATTGGAGAGGAAGAATCATTTAGTTGGCTGCAAAGGCATAAGCAGGGCTCTGTTCCCAACCCAACAATGGATCTCGGGCACAACCTTGAAAAACTGCTTCTGCTTCACTTCCAAAGTTTATATTTATGAATAAAATTGTAAAATAATCCATAAATATTTATCATCATCACCACTATCAATAACTTCAAATACAGAACTCAACAGGACAACTGCTGCCTACTCCAGGTAGCTGAGATTTGTATTTCTGTAAGTATTCAGAGCACTCATGTTTAAGTTACTTTACTTTTGGTATCGAACACATTTTTTCAATTTTTTGGCAGAAATAAATTTTGATATTGGTATTCTTAACATTAAATTTGTAGACAAGACAGCTACTGAAAAGAAAAAAACAACCCTGTCATGGTTCTGGTAGTTTTGTTTGTATGCCTTGAGTAAATGTAAAGGCAGGGTAAGGCAAACTGCAGAAGAGCTGCTCTTTCTTCATAACATTACCGCAGAGTGACTTAAATTTCTGTAACTATATAAAGAGGGAACTCAGACTTGCTCTCAAGTTACTGAAGCTTAACAAGCTAATCCATCATCGGACCTAAGGAGCTGACCAAGCCATGCCCTCTGCCCGCGGCAAGGGCCTGGTAAGCTACGTTTGCTTAAACTTTGTGACGCGCTCCCACCCTGCATTGACCATGGCTCGGGCCACACAGGTCCCAGTTGCCATGGATAAGCTGATGCCACGCTGTAATGCGTTACTGGTGTAGTCACTCGTGTGCCTGCACCCCTGCTTATAGCAATATATTTCTGCTCATAAAATTCCCCACACAGACAAGACCAGCTTTTGGTTTTATCATTATTTCAATCGCTTTAGTGCAGATCCAATTACACAGGTATAAAATGTTTCTACTGGCATACCCTGGCATCAGTACAACAGCAGTTAAACAGATAACTCCAGAATCGGGATGGATGTGTGAATAACAACAGCTGATCAACAGCTCTGCTGATAAAATTTAAATGAGATCAAGCCTACATCTTATCCTACACTGATAATAGGAATGTCTGTTATGTGTCAGACTTACTGGACGTGAGAGGAGAGTAAGACCAGAAGCTGATCTCAGTAAAACCTCCCTCAAGTTCTTGTGGGTTATCCTTTGTCACTAGGCAGAGCTATCCAGGTTTCCAGCCATGCTGGGGGCAGTTGTGTCCTAATCCACAAGCACACAGGCATGGCACCAGTAAATGCCAGATTGAGGATTATCATGTCAAGGCATATCCCTTCTGGCATTGTCTAACTATACTTGAACTATATACCACCAAGTTGCACAACTCCCGATGAGCTCTGCGCTGTTTCAGGATGTGAATCAGAGCAATAGGCTGTAGATCTCTTTAGAGAACACTGTTTTCTCCTGACCACAGCCATGGGTCAGGATATAAAAAGGGAAAGCGAAGTATTGTAGTCTTTCTCCACTTCTGCTTCTATTCATTTGCTTGCAACTTGTTATAAATGAAAAGCAGAGGCTGTGATCTGTGTTAGATCTGAACGAAAAATCTCTCCCATTGCTCTATGAAGGAAAAAAAGCTCAACCTGTAATCTGTACTGCAGTGCTATTCAGGGCATATTCTAGACATAGTTAAACAAAATGGTTTATCTGAACTGAAAATCAAGTATCCGTTGCTGTGATATGTCCGCAAATTTAAAATATGATATAAATGAAAGTTGACAGCATAAGCCATTCAAACAAGGCCTCAGGGATTCAAAAATGTGCCTTAATATTTATTTTTCTTATTTGATTGCAGGTTATGCACAGGTAAGTGTAGTGCTACCCTGAGGGTTTTAAGTGTAACGTAGTCAACCATGATAATACCTTCAGGATCTCGGAAGACAGTTCTCACAATGACTAATGTGAAATGAAAGCAAAGCCGAGTTTTTTTCAGGCCAGTGTTAAGTTTCCTCCAGAGTTATTTAGTAGATTTCTGAAATGTTTTCAGTTTTTGCCCGCTAGTAAGACAAAAACAAGTATTACCCCATTTGTGAGACTGTGTTCCAGCACTCAAACCCCCCTAACATTAACTTGCTTTTATAACCCTGTAATACATGGGAAATTGCTATCCTCCTGTCTATCCACTACTTCCTGCAGTAATTGGGACTGGTATTTACCAGGCATTTCCTCAAAAATGAATCACTAACCACTAACACATACACATTTAATAGTGACAGATACAAATTAGCCAGAATTAGTCTTCTTCAGTGGTGAAACATGTAAGAGCTAGTCATACAAATACTGTGTGCTTTCAGATATTTTTCTTAGGCTTAATTATTTTAAAATAATAATGCAATCTCATGATAAATCTGATGATGTTTATACATATTACACAGACATGTGCAAAACTAGAGTTGTGTCTCAGAAAACAGTCCTCACTTAGACTCAAGCAGATTTTAATATGCTTTCTCTTCAATTTGAGCCTATGTTGTTTTGTAAACCAGTAGTGGGGTGTCGTAGTTCAGCCCCGATCCGGACTGCACCTCTCTGTAAGAAAGGCTATTGAAGTGGTTATTCAGAGTCTACACCTTCTTTCCTCTCTTTGAATGCTGTTAATGAGAAGTTTGGTCCTCATTGTTCCTTTCTCCATTATCTTAAAAACCATATACTATTAGTTAGGCTCTTAAAGAATGGGGGGAAAAAAAGCTGCTTCTATTTCTTATTTTACACTTTTTTCAAACTTCAAATTGTTTTGGCTTATCCTTTAATAATCTCCAACTTTAAAAATGCTTTCCTGTCTCAGTCTGTAATTTTGCCACTAATGAGGAAGACGCCATTATCCCAACCCAGCATACTTTACCTTCATCTGGCAGATCACAGACTTATCTCCGCAGACCAGTGCAGTAGAGTGCAGAGGTCCCTGAAGCCCGACGGCTTCATCCAAACAAAAAATTTGCAGCTGGGCAGATTAGCTCTGCCTTTCAAACTGGGCTAATACAATTATATGCAGCCACACTAACGTGATTATATTGCTTCCAGCTTTATTCCTGCACTTCTGCAGTATGGCACCCACTTACTTGGTGACTGCCGCGTTGTCTCAGTTTTCTAGGCTGTGGGAACTCCTTACTATTCCCATGTGAAATTTATAGCGACCGTGTTTTATGAGAGCAGGAATGCTCTGCTGCAGTACAAATCGTTTCCTCTTCCCTCCTCCCTGCTATCATGGCTGAATCCAGCCTTGCACTGTTTCCCCCATATGTTTTATTAAAGTTATTTCAGATGCTCTTTTTGCACTATCAGAATGCCAATGAAATCTAGCCTGCCATAGAGTGGTTATCCAACTGTCTCCCAGAATAAAAAGGATAATTGCTAGTGAGTTGCAAACCCCAGTTTGAAGTAGTAAATAATGATTCTTATTTATGTCCTAAGCAGTCAGTCACTATCACGTGCTGACTGCCTGCGCCAGTGACAAATTTCTGCAAATAAATGTCATCATAGGGCACCCTTCTACTCGGTACCAACCCCAAAATGCCTGACTGCACTGGCCGTTTAAACTCTGGAAAGTAAAAAGCATTCCACAGAATTAATTTCCTCTTTCATGAGAGAGATATAATACATTAACTGATTTGAAAACAGAGTGAATTTCTTTTGTAACATGGTCACTCACTAGGCAGGCTTTCCACAGGGCACAGGAACTACAGTAAACAATCACTTAAACAGAAGGAAGCTCTCTAGTGCCTTGCCTTGCTGATGTTTCTAGAAAAAGGGGAAAAAAAACAAACAAACAAGTAACATCTCATTGCATGTTGAAAAGAAAGTGTAAGCACTCTGTTTAGAAAGCTTTAAAGCATAATTGAAATTCAACATGCAGATTTCTGTATTATTACAATGCTGTGTGCACTAGATCATTTGCTGAGCAGCCAGCATTTTAAACAACATCTTGCAAGAACTTTCTGCTGGTACAATAACAATGTAGAAAAATTAGGATGACAGCACAAGTATGCTCAGCCCCATAAACATTCTTCAGCTGAAATGGGAACTACAGTGCAGCGCCAGGCTATGTGTTGTGAGAAGGGAACGGTGCTGCCTGCGTGTGCAGACGGAACGCAGATCACTAG
The DNA here is from genome assembly GCA_009806455.1 of Tetrax tetrax. NCBI lineage: Eukaryota > Metazoa > Chordata > Aves > Otidiformes > Otididae > Tetrax > Tetrax tetrax. The sequence continues at coordinate 410,576 of WHYT01017407.1, read as the reverse complement.
GATGCTGACAAGCTGAACTCAAAACAAAGCGGTAAGCTACATATGTCCTGGCAGGTCAGCTCACTGATCTTTTTAGCCCGATGAACATCTGATGTGATGCGAGATTCACTAAATTGTATATTGCAAATCAAGGTCAGAATGAAGGGTGACTTAGTATTTTGTAACATTCTCCCTGCTTCACTGACTGAAAGCAGTGGTGAATTCCAGGGTACTTTCCCCTATTTTAATCTGATAGCAATTTTTAAATGTATTTGACTATAGAAGTAAGTGTATCTAAACTCAAGTCCGCAAGAAGTGGCTGGAAAAATAATTGAATAAAATTAATTTTATACTTCTTATACTCCCACAATGCTAGTACTGCTGTGGACAAAGGCCAGTGTCTCTGCATGGAATTAAGGTACCACGCTCACTGCTGAGAGGGCCAGGAGGTGAAACTGGCACTGTCAGATTTGAGGCTATCCCTTCGTTTGGCTGACTGCAGTCACTGCAAGGACTTGCAGTGGTGTGAGAGTGTCTGTGGCTGGAGCCTCCTCTTCGCTTTGGGAGATGGATGACGCTGGCAGAGCGGTCCAAAGCTACAGCGCACGGGAGAATCTGGTTCATTGTGTGAAGTGTTAGCTCTGCCAAATCGTATTAGCAAAACGAGCAGACCCGAGTTCCTGATTGTTAAATGTATGTCCTAAATATACAACACAGAACAACATCTATTGAAACTGTAAGGTCGTTTTGGTTTTGTTCTTGGAATAAGTTATATTACAGAAAAATATGTACAGAGGAACAGTGTGTGAAACAGAGTATTTACACACACGGATGTGGATTTGCACTCATTGAGGTTTTTACCATTCATGGCATCCTGCAGGATTCACTGCCACCAGTAGGACTCAATGGAACGCCTGTTCTCTGAATCAGTCTCCCATTTGTCTACTAAATCTATTTCATCCCATCTAAAGAACTATGTTTAAGCAGAGAATATAATCTATACATTGAGAAGAGGAGTACATTAGCTCTTTAATAAGGACGTGAAAGAAAATGCGGTCTGGGATCATAGCTGTGTTTGCCTATAACTGTAGATCATTAGCAAGGCAGTCTGCAGTGAAAAGAAAAGATTCCCTGGCAACCCTCCCCCTCTTCAAATGCCTGCTCAAGCAGAAAAACCAACCGCCCTGCATACATATTCCAATGAGCCACTGCGGGGCAGTAACAACAAAAACATTCCTCAGCAAAACAAGGGGCTCTGAACTGCCACTTTGCCTTTTCCGAGCAAAGGATACAAAGAAACAGTTCTTCGAAGAGAAACCGAACATCAGGATTGCCATTCTGACATTATAAAATGTTATTAGGCTTTTTGGGAAACATTTTATAGAAACGGTTAGCTACAACTCCTCCCACAGAAATGCACACAGCTGTTCTGGAGCTCGGTTACTCGCTTTCGGAGCAGCGAACAGAGGTTGCGTGCGAGATACACAAGACTCAGTTTAAGACACTGTCTGGATGTTCTGCGTGGGCATAAACTCCTCTACCTGAGGGTTAAGTAAATAAGTTCTTTTCAAATGATCATCTTCCGTGCAGGAATTTTTCCTTGTAAAGTCTAGAAACCTATGAAGATTAGGTAATTTTGTGCAGCCTTTGTTCCTTTCAGGGCAAAATCTTGAGTGAACAGAAGTTACTACCAAAATTTATTCTATATCTTAAGGGTAAAAGAATCAACTTCGTTCAGTTTAGGATGTAACTTGGAACCAGAATTACTGAGCTGCTTTGGATCCAACGATTCAGATGTATAGCTTCAAAATTAGATGAATAGTTTTGCCTTCCTTTCTTCTATCCCAACCATTCTGTAGTTTTAATAATATCAATGAAATACAAATAAATCAACTGTTGGGTTTTTTAACATAGCACCAAAAGGGGAAAAATGCCTCTTTCAACATCTCTAATTACAATCTGCTATTTGTATAAATACAAAACTTCCTGTAACATCCATTCCAAAGAGATATTGCCCTTTAGTACTAGAGATTTTTTTTTTTTTACCAGCTGAGTAGTGTATGCTGAAATACGGAATCTGTAAAAACGAAGTATCATACTTCAATTGAAGTGTTAGAAAATGAGAATCAAGACATACAGAGAGCTGAATTACAGCCATCGCTCTTCAATTACTCTTTGAAGATCATTTTAATTTCCATTTTGATCTTAAATCTTACTCATAAGTAATTAACATTTGGGGACATGACAGATGTATGTACTACCTTGTCTTTTTGAGAAGGCCTTTCTTGCCTTGGCTTTTCCAGATATAGTCCAGATCAAAAATAATTTTATTGGTGGGGAAAAAAAAATGGTAATGAATCTTACAGCTGATCCTACTGATACTCCAGGATATTAAAGATGATGTTGTCATTTGATCTGCAAAGAGAAGATCTCTTATTGATGCTTCCTGGGTTTACAGCATTCATGATACTCATGTTTAACTTTATCTCCCCAGTTCTCTTCATTTTGCTTTAAATTTTCACCAAATAGAAAGATCAAGAAAAATTATGAAAAAAAAAAAGTATTTGGAAGTCTGATTAATTTAAAGGAATCTCAGGGACTAGGCAGCCAGCTGAATTTTCAATCAAAAGACCTGTAAGTGCTCATTACTAAGCCTGCAAGGCGGCATTAAGCATCATCTTCAAATTTTAGAGTTTTCCGTCGGTTCTTTAAGAGAACTGCAGTGAGATTATTCTGTTTATTCTTAAAGTGGAAAATGCTCTGAAGAAGACTAGATCCAACAATTTTGCCTCACAGGAAAAAGAAAATAAACATCAAAAATGTTAGAAAGTTGATAATACCTAGTCATGCTTATTCCCCCTGCCGAATCAAGACAGTCATGAGAAGACACTGTATGTAAACAGTATGTTAACAGAAGAATTACATGAGTTGCAATAGCAGAATATGTACTTTGAGGTATGTGGAAACAGTAACTATAGTCACATTTTTAACTATGCTTCATGAGACATTTTGGCTGTCCTGGTATTGGAGACAACAGAGCACAAGGAATGCCAAAAAAGAGTTCCTCGGGATTTTCATGTTACAAGATCAGTTTAAAGAGCTGCCAGTTATAAAAACAAACTTTCTGCCCGTATGATACCTAAAATTTTGTCCACATAGTAGTGCACATGGTTACATTACAGAAGAGAAATTTCAACTGTAAGCAGACACTTGGAGGTGAGGAAATTAGTCAAACAGAAGTCCATAAAATAAAAAATAGCAGACAATATTAGTAAAGCCCACAGTAATTTGATTTATACATTGCTATTTTTAATAGATCTTTGTATTAGTCCCTTGCTAAACTAAGGCAGCCTTTTCTATGACAGGCAGTTCTACAACATCCCATAGCCATTGCCAACTTCAAGTGTTACAAAATTAAGAGAACACAACTTGGATTATTTTGATTTGAGATCTCAGAGTTCAGTTTTTCAATCTTACACAGAGGTACTCACTCAAAAACAAGCCTTCAAACATTCACATAAAGAAGTGCTTATGAATTAAGGGGCAAAAGAATGAAAACAAAAAAATAATACCTTCCTTAGAAAAACTAAACACATTAAATCTCAGTCTCAGTCGAGTTCCTATACCTTGCACTGCTGGTCCCTGGGCTGCAAGTCTTCCTTGATTTAGTTGAGCCAACCAGCATCCTCAGCTTCCGCGTGCCTTCCCTCTCCCTCCTTACCTAGTTTTTAACTAGTATGCAGATTGTTTGGGCTCTGTTATCTTCCCAGTAAAATGCTTTTCTGCCCTTTATCAACATCAAAATGCAGCAATTGAAAGTTTTACAATGCTCAACAAAAAAATTATTGATCAGTGGCACAGTTATCAGTGGTGGATTATCCTGTAGCATTCTTTATGGCCTTGAGTGAAATTATAAAGAACTTGAACATTTAGAAGTGGAGTAGAATGGAGTACAGTTCTAGTTTTTAATCATGTTGTTCTCTGTTTTTCAAGCAAAATTTGGTTAACTCACTGTCTTAGATCGTATCAGAATTCTGCTGTGGTTCTTTACTGCATAAATAGGTATTTTAGACTCTCAAGGTCCATACGCCCCTATCATTTATTTAAGGTATTCCTTGTTTACCTCCTGTTTGGATCAAACTTCAGGCCTAAACTGGCTGTTTAGGGATAGTGAAAGAGGCTAGAGCGTGACTGCCATGTTATTGTAAGACGCAAGCTGTTTGTAGTGAGAACTCTCAGTAAGTCACCTCAGTGATGATATTTTGCAACGTTTTTTACAGTTGTCCCCTATGTAATGACATTGGTGCCGTTTTGTGATTTTAGTAGAAATTAGTTAGTTATCCAGAACTAGCTAGGAACATGATTTTAAACTAGACTGGGGGAAATTTAAAATGACACAGCTATTTCTAGTATAAATTCACCGTTTGTGCACGAGTTCTCTATGCTTGACACCAAACCCACAGGACTGGCTATAAGTTGTGGTTGGAGCTGGTGTCGCTGGAGAGGAGCGAGTGGGGGTTAGGTTTGTACTAGAATCCTCTTAAACCTCCATTTCAATCCACTTGATTTTCTTCCACCAACTGGCTTGTACCAGAAAATATGGAAATTCAATAAGACAGGTAAAGGTTGTCAAATTTTTGTCAGATTCTTAGTTGCTAGCTGTTAGTTTTCCTTCTTTCATGATCTGTTTCTTCAAAGCACTGTGTTTAAGAACTAGGGACAAGTAGTCCAAATGTACATTTTATTGGAAAAATTAAAGGACCACTGTGAAAATTATAGGAAATGCTGAAGAATATAATATTTTCTGTACTGTCCGACACACACTCTGGAAACAAATCTGTGCTGGAAACACTGATTATGTATACCAGGTATAAAAGCGTAACTGGCAGTTAAAGCCTTGTTGAACAACGCAATGATACTGTATTTCTTACCTTGGAAGGTTGTCCATCCAGCCTGCTCAGCCAGGACGTTCATTCAGCCCGTTTGCCATTTATGAGACAATGTGTTGGCACTGAATTAGCTTATAGATTGTTTTAATATGACTTGAAGCAGTAGGGTGTATAATTGTTTGAATGTTTCTTTCCACTGACTGCACAGCATTACTTCTTTTTGCACCCGAGAAGGCTTGTTCCTCCACCTGAACTCTTAATAAGCAAATTTCCAAATGTTCAGAAGCAAATGCAAACAATTTAGGACAGATCTTGTCCCTGTGATTAGGACCTAAAATGAAACTCTGCCAAACAGAGCCAGTACAGCTAAGTTTTTCTTAACAGTTTCTCTTCTTTTCAGTGGTTCTTGTTATTATTTTCTTCAGCAAGGCATTGCAGTGTGACACCTTTCCTTATCGTAATGCCTGTTTTCTGGAGAGAAAAGCAGTCTTAAACCCTCTGTGCAGTGAAGTCTGTACATAAAAAGGGCATGAAGACTCAATGAGATGAGTAGCTTTTGCTACCATTTAACATTTGTCAGACTGCTCTTTATTTTCTGCCACTATTTTCTGGATACCGTGTCACACTGCTGATGTAATGAGTTAAATTTCCCAGTAATTGCTAAGTGGACTTTACCAGTGAAACTCAGGCTTGGGAATCCCTCTGAGATTGCGCTTTGTATTGCCTACACACACACACTCTACAGAGTACTCGCACCAGTCATAGCAGTGTCTGATAAATACCGCTATGTGACTTAATTAATGTCTGCATAGCCTTTTCAGATTCATAAGCAGTCAAAAACATTACCATTATGTTTTTTACATCTGCTAATTTTTTTTTTTTTATAAGCCAGAAATAAAACACTGAGTAAAGGTGGTCAGATGGGTTGGCAATTAGTTGGAAAATCACCAAAGCCTACATGGTGAGCAAAGCAATTACTGTAAAATGCAGAAGTGAGAAAATGCAGCCATTAGGGAGATCTGGTATTAAACCTTCAAAGGAACGCAAATATTTAATTTTTAAAAATTATTTTTGTATAATGCATTAGCTTGCAATGAATGTGTCCTGTAATGCATGTAAAAGTACTCCTTGGCCAGCATGGGAGGTAGCAAAATGCCAAACATATTAAAGCTTCTGTGTGAAAAGTATATTTATACTTAGTTGACTGGGAGAAGACAGCACATTTATGTTATTCTAAATATAAACCACTGTATACTTTTATTTATGTACACTTCTTTAGAAAGTAATGTAATTTACTAAGTCATGAGTTTAGGTCAATTACGTTTAGACTCAACAGGTGTTCCACAAATGGACTACCTGAGTGGCATCACAAGACCAAGTAAAGTAATTAGCAATAATGAAACTTACAGATATATTTTTTTTAAATGTTATGCTATGCTAAGGCTTGCAATACTCTTGGATATGGCATAATATAAGAGGTTTTTATATATACAGGTAGATAAAGGAGGTTGAAGTAACCTGATCAAGGGCTCTACGCCTGAGCCTTATACTTGCATCATACCTCCATGTATGACACCACACATGATAAAAGTGTACAAACCAAGCAAATTATTTTATAAACTTCAGAATCTCTCACTATAACTTTCCCATTCCAAAATTAGGAGGGAAAAAACCTATCAGCTTCAAAAGAACATCAGGTAAAGCTCCATCATGCCCAAGTTCTGTGATCGTTGATAATATATGAGGGCAATGTTTGCGGTGATGAGAAACGTCACAAACGCCGCTGTAATTGTACCCTTCAGGCCGGCGGTAACCTTTGCGATGAAGAGTCAGGGCACTGAAAGCTGGTGGCTGGCCACCTGTTAGCTTTATTTTGTACTATTTGCTAAGTACGAAACATATGTTGTACACAAAGCACTGGTCTATCTATTTTTATCCACTTAGTAAGACTGTAGTACACAGCTCTCAAATGATAACGATGCCTCACTTTGGTAAGACACATTTTGTCCTCTGAAGAACTTGCAAGGAAACGAGACGAGGAACAGGATAGGGAACAGGCCCAGGGTGACATGCTTGAGTTACGCACGAGGAAAGAAGAGCATCAACTGAGAACACAACTCAGGTCCCCATGCTCCAGCTAGTAGTACCTCAATTACTACGTCATGCTACTTAGCCAAGACAGTACTGGGCGTTCTGTTACTACATGCACATTATACAGTTACGAGTGCTTGTAAGTGCATGGCAGCATTTGGGATCCATTCTGTCTAGTACTTACCAGTGAAAAACAGCCTAGGAGAGTTTTTTTGCTTTTGCTTTTTCAGAAACCTATCATTGACACAAGGGAACAGATATCAAAAGAGGCTTGAAAATGATTTATTGAAAAATGTAGTTCTTGCCAACTGAGCTAGACAGCTGAATGTAGAAGCAGCTACACTTTTATTAGACTAAGATAAAATAAGAGGTGTACATAGTTTTGGAGTCTCTCAAAGGTCCCTTCATCAGTTATCATCTTCCATTCTTGTGAAAGGAGCACTGAGATCTCCAAATCTTGTGTAGCAGCCAAATTTTCTCTGTCCCTCAATCTAATAAAGGTCTCTTTATAGCAAAAATGCTACTATCTGTGAAAAAATTCTGCTACAACTCCATTATGGAGAAGGATCTTAAATAGCACTAAAGAGAGCTGTTTGTTTTTACGAGTTACTTTTGTGAAGGAGAGGTTTACTGGTCTGTGTCTCTGTAGGTACAAACTAAAACCAACTGTCAGTGACTTGTTGTTGCATCCAAAGCTATATTTGCATTTTCATTCCTTATAGCGTGATATTTGTGATATATAATTATGAAAAAAAAAAGCTAAATGACATGACAGGAAAGAAGGAGTTTTCTAAATAAACATGCCTCATTTCAGAGAAAAAAAGGGTGATGCTCCAGAGTGATTTAAACACACTTGAGATCTAGCTGTATTGCTAAGAGGAGAAGGCAGTGCTAGACCTTAAGCAAATGGGTGTAAACAGCACAAAGAGAATGAAAATATAGAATAAGGGCAAATGAGACCAGTAAGATGGATAGATAGTAAATGGAATCAAATAGGAACTGGGAATGTGAAAATTTCAGGACAGGTGCCAATGCAGACGGCCAGACAATATAACTATAGACAAGACCAAAAAAGTAAAGACAAATCTAAGGTTACACTGCCAAGGTACAAATTTTACAAAGAATTGTCCTTACAATTCTGATCACACAGATAGCCTTGTTCGTACTGTAAGTCTGCATGGGCTAATAGTAAAAAAAATACTTCACTACACTTAATACTACTGGATTTTAATCACGGCACATAATGTAAAAATGAGTAAAGAATTCACAATTTGTGAAATAACTGTAAAATCTTGCCATTAACTGCTAACCTCCTCTTTGACTTTCTGCATAAAAATACGTCTGAAATACAGTGCGTTGTATGAAATTGGAACAGGAATGCTTCACTTTTTGGTATCATTTGAGACCTGCATCTCATTCTACGTGGGAAATGAGAAGGCTGCAGTAGGCTGTGCAGCAGAACGACAGGTTGTGTGCTGTAAAACAAAGAGAGAATTTTGGCGCATCATATTGGCGTGAAGAAGCACTGCCGTGGGGCTGCGTACAAGGTGCGCGGGGAGTGGAAGAATAAAGAAATCAGAAAGAGAAAGAGAAGCCAGCTGTGAACAGCACTGTTCAAGTTCTATACCGAACAACCTGTTCTAGAAAATGTGAAAGAACATCATCATCATTTAAAACCATTTTTAAATGATTACTAATATCACTTCCATTATGTTTTCTTTGCCTCTACTCATGTGTTTAAAATCTGAAGGAAAACAGTGAAAATGACTGCTAAAGATGCCTGATCGTGTGTATTTTCCTGGAAATATGTTTTCATATTAAGCAAATGTCAGTACCAACACCTGCAATTTGTAGTGCTTGTAAAAGTAAGGAATAAATGTAAGGTGGCTCACCACCACTCTCTTTGTATAAGGTTGTTGTTCCTTTGTGGCTGTTACTGTGTGTATTTTTGCACTTGGAAATGTAAAGAAAAGTGTGTTGATTATAAAAAACATTGCTCCTTATTTACAAAAAAAAATTGAAGTAAATACCAATATACAGTCTTCAGTGAAGAACAGCCTGTGAATTACAACGGATTTCGAAGGGAATACTCTATCACAAATCACTGATTTTTTACAAGTAATTTGGTTAACACTTAATTTCAAGGTAAATGCAGAAACAAACTGAATTATGATGCTGTGAGAAAGACAAAGAAGTTTTTAAATTATTGCAGGTACCAAGGCAAAGAAAAACAAACCTGTAAGACTTTGTACTTGTAATTTCTTGTTTCTCTGTCTTACACAGCTGAGTACCCTAAGATCAGGGTGCATCAGTCAGCAGATGAGAACAAGATTCTGTGCTGAACTTTGACCAGAAGCACACTAAATTTGTATTCATCCCCTTCTCTGTTGGCTGACATGTTTGGATAGGAAACAAAATCTTCACATCTCTTTGCTCTATGCTTGAGAAAGGTGGAAAAGACACTAGTTGCCCAACCTTTGCTCCATCCTTTGTGTCTGCAGTGAACAACTGAAGGGAGTGCAGAGGTATGTTTGAGTCTCCTAGTATTTTCATGTCACGGTTTGTCTCTGTAAATGAAAACACTAATGGCATTTTTGAGCAGATAACAGATCTGATCCTTCAGGCTTTCTAGGCCTGAAGAAAAAAAAAAAGTAGTCATGCCAATGAAAATCTGCAAAGTGATTTCTGTGGGAAGGTGGTTCAGAAAACAGCCTGTGAGGAATTTGCAGATGCTATACTCAACATTTGTAGACAGGTAAAATGAAATCAGCAGTTAGTTAAGAACTGAAAGTTGAAATATTTGGTATGTGCTTTTTTTAATTTCAATTATTTTCTTTTGCTTTCTTTTTAATTTTTTTTTAGTAATAAAAATAACATGAAACATTTAAAAAGTCGTTCATTGCAAAAGAAAAAAAAAAGAATGCATGTATTATTGCACTTACTTGATGGCATGTTACAGATGCAGTCTGTTTACCCACTTGTACATTGCCTCTCTTATTGCAGGAACTGAAACATAATAAAGGACTAGAGGTGTGTGGATGTAAGTTACAAACTTCTCAGTTACACCTGCTGTTGTTGCTCTAACACTTACATGGGATTCCACAAACCATCACCGTGGAAGGAGCTAAGAGATGGCATCAGTGTGTCAGGGTGTTCTGCCTTCTGCTATTTTAAACAAGCATGCAGTACTCTTTTTTTTTTTTTGTAATATTGAATTACACGCTTGACAGAAATCGGGATTAGACTTTCATGCATTTTGTCTAGAAGTATTTCTTTTTTAATACCTAGTTATTCTAATATGTTAAAAATGATATATATATACATTTTTAACATACTAAACAGAAAAATGTGGTTTAAATTGTTTATATGGCATGGCTGGATTAGAAAAAGAAAAAAAAAAAAGCAGTAGTTTTTACAGCTCCCCATAAAAGAAAAATATAAATAAAGGTATTTTAGTGTTGATGTGGCGCAGCACTGCCAGGAAAACACCATTAAATCAACTAAAGTTAAATTCAAAAAGTAGGTAAAGAAATAGTTTGTACTAAGAAAAGGTACAGCCAAATAATCAAGAACCCATTCCTTGCATAGTCAGGCTTCTGTTAAAACAATAACTGATGCCAACTTCTAGATAGCATAACACTAATTTGTTATTACAACTAAGTAGAATAGAGTAATATTCAGCTATGTGTTAGAAATCACAAGTTTCTCATAATTAGTAAGAAATTCCTAATCAATTTGCAACTAGCTATAACAAATAAAATATAAGAACGATAGTAACTGAGTTTTTGACCTGCCGATATTATGGGATTGACTTAAAAATCAGGATGTTTTAACTGAATTCTTAAAAGCAAATTATTTTACTAGTAGTTAATGAGTATAAATTAAGATTTTTTTATTAAGAGAAAATACACTAGCAAGGAATCCTTATATTCTAGGTGATGATGTATTAAGAAATTAAAACAATACTTTTAAGGGATTAATAACTGAGACGTCAGAAGGAAATTGTCAGCCAGCTGAAGTCCTTCTGAGAGGATCCTTATGTATTTGGTTCTTTGTCCTTCACTGCTTGACATTTTATCAATGAGCTAGAAGAAAACATCACATCATCTAAGATAATTACTGAGGATTACACAAAGGCAGATAATGAAGAGGCCAGGTCACTGATCCAGATCACTGAAGTGAATTCAAACAAATACCATGTATTACAGTACAGAGAGGTAAATAAACCCCATACATCTAGGCCTTAAAATAAAGGTAGTTCTGACAAAGTACATAACACATGAGCTCGTTGCAATCACGGTGGGAAGATGGCTGAACTTGAGCTCCTGTTGTCAAGCTGGCCCGTGAAGGAAGGTCAAGCTTTGCCGTGCAGCTTTACAGTCGCTGAGGTGCCAAGGGATGGTCAGTGCGGGGAGCAGCACCGCACGGGGAGGTGCCGGGGAGCCTGAGGGCCCTCACCGCAGGCTGCAGCCCCAGAGACGCTCGGCGAGTCGAGGGGCGCAGGCCCGGGGTCCGAGCCTACGTCAGCGGCAGGCTGGTGGAGAGCCTGAGGAGGAGGAGGAGGCCGGTCCGTGGCGGAGCCAGGAGGTGAGGTGCGTGCGGCCAGGTCAGGGTCGGCACAGCACAACCCCAGATGGGATCATCGGTTTTCTGTGCAGGCGTTACAGGTGGTCGTGTGTTCACAGCCTGGCAGGCAACGCAGCTCACAGGCCCTAAATCAGGTTGTTACTTCATCTCTACTTAATAAATAATGAAAAGATGTAAAGCCTACCAAAAAAAAAAAAGCTTACAATGGTCACATTTAATCAGCGGACAAGTTATGGACCTTAAACACGCACATTTACTGTTTCCCTGTCACCCTGTGAGGGGAGGAGGTCTTTTCTGAGCAATCTCGACCAGCAGCTCAACGGGGAGAACGCAGCAGGTGTGCAGGGGCACGGAGAGGACGAGGAGGCTCGACGCACTGCTCTCCGAAGCCCTGACCGAGCATCTTGCCGCTCACCTGCGCCGTTTACAAGCGACCGGAGATTCCCTGCCGGCTACCGGTACCCCCGACCCGCCCAGCCCCAGCCCCTTCGGGAGGCACCTGCGGGGGGCGGGGCCGCGCCCGCCTCCTCCCGCCGCCTTCGGGAACCTTCCAGGGCCCGCACGCGCCTCCCGCCACCGCGCCGGGGGTCTGGCCGCGCGCTTCCCGCCACAGCGCCTGCGGTGCTGGGGGGGGGGCGAGAGGCAGCCAGCGGGACCGGTTCATCGGCCGCCTTTGCTTTGCGAGGTGGCATCTCCACGCGTGGAAGGGCGGCTGGGCTCCTGGTGGCTCCTCGCCGCGGGGAAAGGTAAGGGGAAAGCGGCGGGGCGCGGGGTCGTGCCGCAGGGGTCCCCCCCCCACCACCCCCCTGCGCCGGGCGGCTGCCGGAGCTGCCACGGGTCCTGGGCGCCGTCCCCCCTCAGGTCGCTCTGGGTGCGCTCCAGTTTGTTCTTGGTGTGACCCCAGTCTGTCAGCGTGCTCCTCCCCAAGAGGGGCTCCTAGGGCCGCGTTGTCGCCCGTATCGCGCTGTACGAGGGACACCCTCCTTCCCCCCGTCTGCGTTTTACTGTTATAATGGAAACGCTCCAGGCCAGGTTGGCCGGGGCTCTGAGCAACCTGATCTGGTTGGAGATGTCCCTGCTCCTGGCAGGGGGTTGGACTGGGTGGCCTCTAAAGGTCCCTTCCAACTCTAACCACTCTATGATTCCATGAACGTGCGTGTGTCTAGGTGCCGTGGCCACTCCAGGCCTTTGTGGGGCACTGCATTCGGCTACTGCTGGACATTTCCGTGCTGTTTGTTTTTGGCGATGGCTCCTGTTGTCCTCCTCGGCTAATGAGACAGCAGAGAGTCTGGAGGACGAGGTCGTGGTAATCGGCTCTCATCTTCCTTTCTGAACACAGTAGTGTAATCCTCACTGACGGGAGTAAGCCAGTGTCCAAAGTGACGATACTCTCACATAGTGGGATTTAGTGGGATCGCTTCCCTGCTACAGTTAAATTGCACGTTTGTTCAAACGGGAGCTAATTTAGAGAGGGGAAGGGCCTTTCCCCCTTTAGTTCATCATCCACTGTACACCAGTTGAAAACGTGACACTTTGTAAGAGAGGAAAAGAAAAACAAACTGAAGATGAGTGTTTTTATTGTGGTCACTGGCATGTTGTGGAATTACTGCCTTGAATTTTAATTGAAAACTGAAATACTTGCAATTTGTAACTCCCTTAGAAAATCGCTGCAGTAATTACAGCTTTCTCAAGCTTAGGTGTCATTTGTGGCTGATAGCAGTGTTTGAAAGCTTGACAAATAAAGGGATTAGATTGGTTGAAATGAGAGTTAGTAATTTTTAATTAGAATTTTTCTTCTTTTCTGAAACATTCCTCAGGTAATGACTGGGTGTGTTTTGGTTTTTTTTTTTGTTTTTTTTTTTTTTAAATGTTCCCCGCAATCAAAACATCTAAATTAATGTATTTTTCCATTTGTGCTGTGTGTCAACCATATAAATGATTCCTTTAGTTTTTAAGTTGTACAGTTATGTCACTGAAAATGCTATTGTACTTTTAACTACACACTTTTTTTTTTTTGTGCCTATGTATTTGTGTCTTTATCTATTGTATGCTTCAATACTGCTGAATTTGGTAGGCTTTACACAGATGCCTGAAGGTAAGGGTTCATGCTGGGCTTGTCTGATTGAGGACTAGTGGCCAAATGGAATTTAATGATAAAGCTGAAGATCTTGACCACTGGAGTTCTAATCAGAAGGAAGAGAAGCTAAAAAGGGCTTACTGACTAGTAAACAGAGCTCAAAGCTTGTGGTTTTTTCATGTTACTGGTGCATTTTGCAGATCTGTGATCTCAGCTACTTGTTTTTGGTGGAGCTGATAATTAGCTTTATGCTGAACAGGTGAGATTATTTAACAGTAAGAGCACTAAGATTGAGGGTGAAAGAAAATGTGTGATGGTGGGAAATGAGGTGTATGTACTGGTGGGAGAGGTCAGGTAACTGTAAGTAACAGCTCCCCTTCTAAAACTTGAGGATTACATTTATTTTCTCTGTGTGTGTATCATAAATTGTATGTTAAATATGTAGTTAGGACAGTTATTCAGAAGTCTTTGTATGGACCACTCAGTGTAACAGGTGATGTGGCTGTGAATTAATGGCTTCCAGAAACTGTGACTATGAACCAAAATCCTATCCAGGGCGATGATGATCATTAAATTCCTGTTAAACCCAAGGGATAATGCTCAGCAAGACATTGTAGTCTATTTTCTCAGCATGATGCATAAATAAATCACATTCTGATTAAGAATACTCAATCTCACTACTTTTCGTTAGGGATCTTTGTTATTCTCCTACAAAATTGGTCTGCTTCCTGTTATTGTATTATGGTCTTCTGACTTTCCTGTTGTTTTTAAACAAAGAACTTAGTTTTATAAATTCAGCTTCACAAATGTATTGCAAAATGCTCTTTGCCTTTGATAATAATTGTACCAAGTATCCCAGTTGAAAGAAGAAGAATACAATTGTTTCTGAGAACAGATATTTCTCCTGCACATCTCTGTAGGATGTAACTCGTTAAAATGTTATGTTCTTTTTTGTTTTTCATCACTGTCCCCTTTGTAGTAACATGAACCCTCTATGCCTGTGAATTGTATGACCTTCTTGCTTAGTGCTGGCAGTGGCTGCTTTGTGCTTTAAGTGAATATTGTCAGTACAGTCCATCTGGCACTGTATAAATCTTAAGAGATAGTGACAAAAAAATTGTATTAATCTTAATATTGATTCTTGTGGCGCTCCTGTACTTGCTGCACTCCTTCAAAACTATTCCCACTTGCAAGTCTCCTTTGATTTGAAATCTACTTTTATTAAACTATTCCAGTAGCTCAAATATTTTAAGGTAACTTTTAGATTTCCTCTTTATATAGAGGTGCTTTGCAAGTCTGTAGATAAACTATGTAACTTCTCTTGTGTCTTTCTTGCAAAGTATCCTTTCCCCTTGAGTTTCCAAAATGTCTTTGTTAGTATCCTTTACTAATGACTGAAACAATTCAATGGCTCATGAGGAAATGTATTGTAACATCCTTACAGTATGCTGTAAAGGTAGGGAAGCCAGAGAGGGGTGTGGGGAAGGGCTTTGGTTGGGGAATTGGACTGCAGCAGGGAGCTCAGAGGTTGGTAGCCGTGGAGACAGGGATTACCCCGTTAACTGAGCAGCAAGTGTCTGCAGCAAATGAATCAGGTTGGGAACCAAGTGCTCTTCTTTCTTGTTTTGATGCTTGTGCTGTGACTGGGGGCTCTGTTAGTGACCACCTTCTCTACTGAGAAGATACAAAAGTCAGCTGCAATCATTAATGAATATCGTACACTTTCCTTGTATGTGATGTGTTGGTTGTTTGTACCCAGATATTCTCTTGTGAGCTTTTATTTTACAACTGACTTGTTTTTCTCTTAGTACAGTAACTGTGTTTTAAAATGGTCTTCGTAAATTAATGCGCCTTTTCTGCCTGAGGAGAGAGAAAAAATAATTGATTTGCATATCTAATGAATATTTTAGCAGAATACACACCTGTGCTACTTTATCTCATTCTCATTTCTTGTTGCAGATAATTATTTAACAGAAAATACTGTATAAAAGCCAGTACTGGATATATGTGCAAGCAATATAATAGGTAGCCAACTGCAGTTGATAGTTTACAATTTTAAAATAGCAAGTATCTTAAAAATTTCAGAGTAACTTTGCATTCCCAGTGGTTCATTGGGTTAATTGCTAGCTTCAGATGTTGTCAGTGAACAGTTAATGGTGCTTTCCTTTTTCCCCTTGGCACAGGAATACCAGTGTGTTAAAGATACTTTTCAGGTTAAATTGTAATGCTTGGAATTTGTTTTCCTGTTGATTTTCTGGTTGATCAAGTGTCTTTTCTTAAAAGTATGCTAAGAGTTGCCTTATGCTCCTTTTGAGCCCTACCAAAGGGCTCCAAGTTAAAATCCCAGTAAGGAAAACTGATACTGATTTAAACTGAAACAGATGCTAGCGTGTGAGCCGGTGGAATGGGCAACAGTCACTGCTACATGTACACATTGATTAAATAGTACCCTAGAGGTTAGAGCACAGGCTGGTTTCTGTTAGGGGCAGGGTTGCATTAATTGGCCTTAATTTCCCTGACCAGACTTACCTGGGGCCTCCTCCCACCCAGATCCCTTGCACAGCCTTCCCGCTGGTCCAGGGCCTTTGCCTGTGCTACGGTCAACCTAAGTTCCTGGCTTACCCCTCTGCTCTTGGAGCAGCCTATCTTCTTGCTCTTCCCTGAAAATTTATTTTTGGTATCATGTTTGCAATCTCTTACAAAGTTGTTTAAAAACATTGTAAAGGTTCTGTCATCAAGTGAAAGCTTGTATTGTGCAGCTTACACAAAGGATCTCATGTAAAAAGAAATCCACTTTCTATTTGAAGGAGAAACTTTTCCTGCCAGCTAAGTTCCCAGGTGGCATCCAGATCAGCAGTATTACAGAGACTTAATGGCCAAAGCAAATGGAACCTGATTAAGGAATGTTTCTGTTAAAGGTAATCTTACAAGCATAAGCAAAATTGACAGTTGCCATCTGTACTCTGAAACTTCTCTAGATTTCATTCAATTTCTGAAAAGCTGTGAATTTCATATAAAGAGTAAATCTCTGTGGTTCACCTAACGTAATGTGTTTAGAGATGTGAAATGCTTTGACAAAAAAAAAGCAAGAAAGGAGAAGGGAGGGGGGAATCAATCATAATGATATTTCTCCATGCAAGACTAGGACCTGGTGGACAACTGCAGCATCGTGGGAACAGAATGCCGTCTACCCCTTCTGCGCTCCTTTTAGGATCCAGAATTTGCTTTGGAATAAATTGGTGAAGAGTGAGACTATTTCTTCTGAAATTCTACAGAAACAAATATGCATGAAACTGTCAAATCAGAATCTAGTGAAGGAACTGTAATTATTTTAGAATGTTTTTGAATGCTTAACACTTATTTTATTTTGTCTTAAGCTGCCTAAGAAACAGGAGTAATTTTGTAGAGTAACACCCACAGGACCGCTTGATATCTTAAGTGTTTAGCAGCATTTTTGAGTCTTGAGGCTCTTGTGTTTGTGTCTGGTGCACTCCTATTGCTCCCTCCTGCTCCCTGCACTAGCGGGGAGCAGATCAGGGCAGTGCGCTCATCCCTGGGGCTAGGGAAGCAGAGGTATCGGTCTAGTGATGCTGATGTGTCAAAAGAGGGGGTAAAAGGGATACATCTTGTGCTGTTTCTGAGGAGATACAAAATAGTATTGTGACTTGAGAAAAGAACATGCTTTTTGAAAAGCCCTGAAGGGACTGAATGTTTTGTAACAATAAGTTGATTAGTTAAAATGTACCGTTATGTGGAGGATGTGCAAGACAATAAAGCTTTTCTACAGAAGTGTATGTTTTAATTCTGCTTTTATGGTAGAATACCTCTGTTCAAGGAGTTGGATCTCTGCATAGGAGGAAAAGTCACCAATATGAGAAAGGTAATCGAATTAAAATCTGAAAAAAAAAGTGATACAATGGAAACGAAGTATGTAATGAGTGAAAGAGAGATAGATGTAGATCTATATTCCTTTCTTGCCTTCATTTAAACTGCTAAATAAATGATGTTCAGTATTTCAGTAATGTTGATTGAATAAAATAATGTCTCCATTTAATAAACCAATAATTCAATGCTGTATTGTGAGTGTACCCGCTCAGAAGATGAGCTACAGGAATAATCCAGTGGTAAATGGGCAGCCTGGCAATCCTTTGAGGTTTTTGTCATGTATGCATAGCTTCTGTAACACGCACCATGTTTCATCTTTTATGTTTCTGCATCACAAAGATAACTATGGGAGCTCTCGGCAGGTGTTCAGCAGTTAGGAAAAACTTGGAAAAGATTAGGACTTAAACAAAGAGTGTTTAGCTGATTACACTACAGTAGAATATTTTAGACAGCACACACAACAGGGTGCTACTACAAAGACTTACGGTATCAAACTAAGTAACGTTAAGAGGAACAAGATGATTTAAATACGGACTTTTTTTTTTTTTTTTTTTAGCTCTCTGTTAAGGTTTTTTATAATGTGTAACTATGTGGTATCTCAGAGTACCAAGAAGTAAATCTGCATAGCAGAATTTCTAGTGAATCTTGCAATACTTCTTGGCTGTTTTCTTTTCAAACTTGTTTTCAATTACACGAAAAGTAAATAGTATCTTACTGTATGGTTCCAGCCTGTTTGTAGTGGTAACACTAAAGGTTCTTTTTTTTTTTTTTTTTTTTTTTTCTTTTAAAGGAAGGCAGGGTGATTATAAGGTGATAGTCATGAAGTTCATACACTTTTTAAAAATTTGTGATAGAATACATGAATATAGTCCCCATAAGAATTTTTTTGTGTTATTCCAGTGAGATGAGAAGACCAAATAAATGCTAAATACTTTTCATTATGTTATGTAGCTTGAAATCAATTTCATTTCATTTATACTAGCCATTTTACTCCGGAAACCAAACAAAGATAGCAAGAAAACATTAAATTAATGTACATAAGCATGGAGCTGTTACAGTTTTGGGGCCATCATTGTGGTGATCTTTCTATTGGATTACTTGAGAGGCAACACGTGCCTCAGAAATCTGCTGTGGAAGACATCTAGCAGTTTTGCTTGAAAATAAAATCCGAGTAATACAGTCAGGTTGTATAATTTGTTTTCTGTGTCTTACCTGTCAAAAAT
The DNA here is from genome assembly GCA_009806455.1 of Tetrax tetrax. Classification (NCBI taxonomy): domain Eukaryota; kingdom Metazoa; phylum Chordata; class Aves; order Otidiformes; family Otididae; genus Tetrax; species Tetrax tetrax. Next base: position 391,845 of record WHYT01017407.1, on the reverse strand, counting down.
AAGACCCTCGTGGACAGTAGTAACTAAGATTTGTAAAGCGCATGGAGATATAGATCTGGATGCTCTTGGCTATTAAAAAAAGGAATAATTCTGTCAAAACTTGTGAACTTACATGGGCATATATATGTCTCCAGGAAATACATACATACAGCCTATCCAGCTGTTAGATTTCACTTGTGATAATCTGTAAGAAGTAGAAGTATTGGTGAAAAATGTGGATTATATTTTAGCTATTGTCTTTTCATAGGTATTCTGCTTTTTTCACTGAACAAGTCTTTAGTCATCGCCAAAAAAGGATGCATCGTCTTTTCGAAGGACACAGTTCTGTGCAATCAGTACAACAACAAAAGTCAGGTTTTAGCATGTTTTAAGTAGGCTGCTGCAATGCCGTATCTGTCAGTACTCAAGAAATCCACAGAAATGACTGCTGAGGTGGTGTGCTAACGTGACACCACAAAGGGGTGGAATTTTTTGGGTAACTCCCAGGAACAATTCAGCTTAATTTCTTACCTGTTTTGTAATGTCTTACTGTAGCATTGACATGAGTCAAATTCAAAAGTCAATAATTAAATTTCTTTTCAGGAGACATTTTTCCCGCCATTTCAAGAGTTGTCTTATGATATCTGGCACTATAGGTGCCCAGGACAACAAAGTTTTCAATTTTTTGGGTTTTGGAGAAGGAGAAACATTTAGCCCATCAGTGTCGGGGAAGGTTCTGTTGAGCAGTGATCTTTGTGCTGAAACTGGTATAGTTCTGGTGGTTCTGCTCTGTATTTGGCAGAAGATTAATGTAATGCCTGTACAGTGATGCTGTGAGGAAATTACAGTGGTGTCTGGGCATGGCTGGAGATAATTCAGGCTGATGACACCAGTATGTTATTGTTGCTAAAACATACAAGTCCTCCAGATACCTTTCTGGGAGTGCTTGAGTGCTTTGTTGGGGCACTTATGCCTTGTGTCTATTTGTCATTACTGTGTGTGATTCAATGAGAAGAATATTCAAAGCACAGCATCTTCTGCCCCTTTTTCTCTCAAGTTGAGACGTTTTTCATTATTTTGAAGTGAAACTTCTGTGATTTCACAGTTCTGTATCTTAACTGTCTTATTCTTCATGTCCTCAAGCAGAAAAGCCTGTCGCTTTTTCTCTCCTCTTTTGTATGTTGGATTCACTTGATGCTTTAGAAGTGCTGTGCTTCCATTTCTACTGATATTCCTATCGAAACTTCTACTACCTCGACTAAGCACCGAATCTGACTTTTGGAGTTTTTTTCATGAGGTATTAAGAACATCATATACCAGCATTTCAAGTCTATTGAATGTATAATAATAAAATGGTGTCATATATTGTATGTTTCTTTCTCTGGATGCTTTCTGATTCTTCTGTTAGGTCAGACCTTCTTCTCCATAGAGCTGGGTTCATGAGCAGTGTGTTCATGTGCTCTGAAGTAACCGAAATATCAAAATGTAGTCTTTTCCCACAACGTATATTTGGTTATTTTAGAGATCTTCCCGGAGAGCAGCATCCTTTAGCTGGATGTTAAAGGCCACCAGTTAGACTCTGTGAATCTGTAATATGTAAAATGAAATAAATAAAAAAAGCACTCTTACATTTCTGATGACTTAAGTCAAGAAAGCAAACACTTAGCTTTGCAGACTCATTTCCAGTGTGCTTGAAGGAGGGCTGAAGTGTTTGATGCTACAGCTTTGATGGACTTTTGTTTTGGCATTACTTATTGACTCATTTTTATACTGACAACGTGAACTGTTAGTTAAGGCTGTACTCAAGACAAACGCTGGCTCCAGTCATCAGGAGGGACTGGGTTCCTATAGGAAAGTGGCAGACAGAAGCTGTATTAGTTGCACGTGTTGTATATTGCATGTGATGATTGTACATTAGAGAAATTTCATGTTCATACTGAAAAGCACTGTTTGACTTTTCCAGAGGAATTTCTTGGCTTCTGTTCTTATTCCATAAGGAATATTCTCCTTATGGAATATTCAGCATATGAGTTTGTGATAGTGCACATAATGCCTTATCTGCTTCTAAAGGTTGTCTCACTGGTCTCCTTATTACACTATAACTTCAAATTATCTGTGATGAAATAATGTCCTTTTATTTATTTTTGATTCTGCTACCCATTGGTTTGCTTTGCCCTCCAGGTCTTGCTTGAGAAGAGTTTGTGCGTAGTTATTGCAGGGTTGTGTTCTCTGTTTTACTTTAATAGTAGTTAAATCTGTGTTAGGTTCTTCAGTTCCCTTTCTGAGCCCAAGTTTCTAGTGTGTCAGTCATGTTTAATGGTAAATTCAAGTATTAGTATTTTGAAAAATTCTGCAGAGTATGTGCTGCAGTGCTAGCTCCCAGAAATAAGAAGATGCCTTCATTTGACAGTATGGCATCCCTTTTGAATTTATTATGAATTAAAGTAAACTCTGGCTTATGTTGTAAATGGAATTCCTTTATGAGTCGTTTGCATGTCTCCTAAAACAATTTGCAGTGCAAATTGGCCAAATCAGAGACAACAGAGAGCACATGGTTGTGCTCTGCTTTGTCAGTGTAGGAGCCAGGAAGATCAGCTCTAGGGAAGTCACGGAGTGCAGGAAAGGGCTGAGTGAGGAAGAGGAATCCTGGCTGCCATAGTGACTGTCCAAGCACAGTGATCCTACTGAGAGATGAGGGCAAGATCTAGGTATCTGTAGCGTGCTACAGACAAGATTTGAGGTATATGATACACCTTGCCTTTTATCTTGTGTGTCTATGCACAAGAGCATCTATGTGGTTGAATTTCTAGAATAAACTATGTTCAAGCACTTGTGAAGTCCAAGATACACTACACCTAACATCTTGTGTACTCATTATGTTGTCACAGGAGTCTGACATGTAGTCATTGTCCTAGAAATATGCCAAGAACGTGCTTGGTTTATTGGTGGGAGAGAGTGAGTGGAACAAGTCTGTTATTAGAGCTGAGGATTCTATTAGTGGACCGAGAGACAGCCAGCATCAGAAACTTGGCTGACTTTTAATTTTAAAATACAGCACAACATAGGTTTTGGATTGCAACTGTGGATTTACTGACCACTACCTTGACCTCCAGTGTAACCAACAATGGCAAAGTAGAAAGTTACATCTTCCTTCCCTCCAGTATGAATAAGATAAAAACCAAGTATGTTTGCAAACTTGTGATGAAATTGACTTTGATAAAGTATTTCTTTCTCATCACTCCCAGACCAAGTATTTCTGTTGTAAAGTGGTGTGGTGTTTTTTGTTTTTTTTTTTTTGTTTGTTTGTGTGTGGCTTAACTTTCTGTTGCTTGCTCACCCCTTTTATTTCACTTCTAGTTTACATTAATTGGATGGATTGAGGTTTTTAATCAAGAGAGAAAGAACCAGAGTACTCCAGATTATTTCTGTTTTCCATGCCTTTCTCAAAAAAAAAAAAAAATTTTCATTTCTTAAAAGGAACAAAAAGCTTCTTTATTTTGTAGTGTTAAAAGGAAAATTCCTTTCTGTTTCAGCAGGATAAGAGACCTTTATCGTATCTTTTAAAATGGTTTAAAGCAGAGTATTTTTTGTCATCTGTCAGCTTGAAAGGTCATGGTTTAGGTGGTCATTCCTAAGCCCCTTGGATAATGTTTACAGTACTCTCAAATGACTTAAAATGGACTAAATTGTTTTCAGCCGACAGTAGTAAAGGTCATGGAGGAAATCTGTTTAGTCAGCTTTGCTTGCTTCCTAAGTACACATAGTAAAAATGTGCCATAAACTGCAGGAAGAAAGAAGTTTTAACATTAAAAGACACTGGAGGCTAAGGGAATGGAATGTACCTCTTGTGGATATAAATTGCTTGGCAGAGAACTTGCTAAGCAGGGGTTATGGCAAACTTTTGTCCAATCGCTCCTGGCTTCTACCTTTTCCTTCTGTTGTCCCCTTTCACATGACAGTTCGTTACTTGGAGAATTTGTGGACTTGGGGGTGTATCCTAATTGCAGTGTGGGTGCTCGTACCTCTTAGAGACTCTAATGAGAGGCAAGCATGCTCTTAAGCAGGTGGAGAGGAGAGAGGTGGAGCAGACAAAAAAAAAGACTATACCTCAGTGTTGAATTTCCTGAAATTCCTTTTCAGCCCTCCCTGTAGTTTCTAGAATTACAGAAACCCCAAAGTGGTAGGACTTTTTCACTGAAACTCTTTGAGGAACCTCTTTTCATATTATGAGGAAACAGTTCAATACCAAAAAAAAAAAAAAAAGCATGATATACAATTAAACATTAAGTGAAGTTTTATTTGAATCTTGAACATAAATAGTATTTTAAAGCTCTTCCGTAGGCTTTTTGACATCAAACTTGATATAATATCATATACTGTCTCGCATTCATTTAATGTAATGCCAGCTAAGAAAATGCTTTTAGATGCATTTGAATATTAAGGATCATTCAGTCGAAATTAAACTTCCAAGAAGTAGTTACCAAAAAAAAAGTTCTAGTGAAGTCCATCAAAATTAAATATGCAGGATCAATATTTATTTTATTGTGATAAATTTACTGCAGAGTTAATATCACATATTAAAGTAGAACTTAAATTGAGCTTGAGGGATTGCTGAGTGTTAGAAGAATGATCTCTTCATCTCTTCTCTAGAGAACGGAGATGGTTTAAAAAAAAAAAACAAACCTCACTACAGCAAGGCATAGGTGACCATTTTATGACACCATTAATACTAGGAAGGGGGAAAAAATTGTTTGGAGAATCTGAATAGGGAAGGAGATCTTTTCAAAGAGAGGGCCAGATCTACATCACTCTGTTCTGTATGTGCAATACTTGTAAGCTATGAGAGTGTTTTACCAATGACGAATACACTGAATAAACATTTATAGCTATGACTTCAAAGCAGTAAATGTACCATTTTCTTTGGCGTATTTTTCAAGATGGTGCTTTGTTGCAGACCAGGTGAAGTTCCATACTGCCCAGGCAGGCTTAAGTTCTGTACTTTAAGCAAGATAAAAACCCCTCAAAGTCCCGGAGGCACTATGCTTTGTAATGCGTATGGAATACCTAATGTGGCAGTTGAGTGGATGCCAGGTGAGTTAGTCTGCAAAATAAACATGAAATGTCTTGTACAATTGGTTTCTTCGGGTTTTCTTTAAAGACCAGCACCTGAGTTAGTCCTGCATTCTTACTGGTAACCTAGCTAACCTAGCTTTTTCAACACCGATTACGTGATACAGGTAGCCTAAGTCAAATTTTTTACCAAGAGTAAACACGATCTAATTTGAGGAAACTTAAGTGAAAGGATTGTCTTCCTTTCTCACAAGGCAGCACAATTTCTGATGCCATCTTTGAAGTGATAAAGAGTGAGCAGCAAAGAGTGCAGTTGCTTAATGATTTTTTTTCCATAAAGATACAGTAGCAGAATGGAAGACCTGAAGTCTGTGCTTAAAATGTGCAAAGTGCTTGCACAATATCCACTTACAGAAAACGCTGTGTTCTATTATGGTAATTCTATTATTTCTCAAGTAAGTGGTTAATTCAGGGAATGTAAGTGATACAGCATTATGAAAAGACTTGTATGGGTTTCGTCTTGTGCTTTTGAACTATGCAGTGTCTTTCTGCAGAATCAAATGAACACTGAGCAATGTCCTGTGATAAAGTTTCCGTGGAAATTTTATGTATTTAAGTTACCAAGTTTTCACTGTTGAATAAATGCTGGTTTGAATGTGTAAATTGCGTGAGTGCATAGTGATGTGATTTGTATTACATCCTGTTGTAGACAAATTTGTATACATTAAAGTTTGGGGGAAACTGGGAAATCTTGCTTCGAGTACCTGTAGACCAAATAGTAAAAACCAACAGCGAAATAGAGAACAAACTGTTATTTGTATTCCTATAAACAGCAAATTAAGAGTGGAAAGGAATGAGGTATAAAAGCTAAATAGTCTCTAAAATCTGTGACGTCCAAAGAAATTTTTTTAGTGGTTATTGTTTAAAACCATTGAAGTTACTTTTTTTATAAGGTTTAATTCCTCCTAATTGCTTTAATCTGGAAGTGAAGTATGAAAGTTTGAGTACATTTGGCTTAAGCCAAGTTTATGCAGAACATCTGCTATGATTTAAAAAATACTCTGTTTTGATAGTAACTGTTAATAGCTTTTTTTTTTTTTGCTTATACTAATATAAAGGAAAAATAATCTTCCTTTAATTCTTATTCTCCTCTTCTAGTCTTGATTTTTTTTCTTATTGATACTGTGCCGGAAGCTTGGAGATTTAATCATTGTTTGTCCCTGACCACATAGCCTTCATATTTGAAGGCTATTTGAATCTCTCCGTGGCTCTGAGTGTGGTAGTTTTCAAAAGAAATAGTTCATGGCCATCACTTCCACGTTTATGAGTAACCTTAAGTGGACACCAGAGAAGTTCAGAAGGAAACAAACTTTTGAAGTAACCTTCTTCAGTGATTCTTAAATATACTAAATATAGTATATTTACTAAATATACTAAATATAGTATATTTACCATAAACTTAGAGTCCTAACATTTCCAAATGAGAAAGCTAATGAGCAAATTCTGTTAGAAAGTGCCTGTCTGCTGCAGAAGGTCAGAGTTGTTCCCTGTTTAAAACAAACAAATAAACAAAACGAAATCTATTGAGTTCTTCTACTCTATAAATACCATGTTATATAATTAATTTCACACAACTGTGCGAAATGCCCCTCTTCCTTGCATGAGCTGAATTAGAGTGTGTGTTTTATCTAATACTTAGGGACAGCCTTAGAAGTTCTGCACTCCGTATTTGAAAATGTACATTTAAGTGCATATGCCGCTTTATTGGACTTGACAGACCGAATTTTTAAGTCATGTGACATCATGCCTCTAGAAAACAATGTATTTGTGTACTTCAGTGTGTTTAGGGCGTTTGAAGGTGAAAGTGTGTGTTCCTTTAAATGTTGATGAAGAAATTTGAGCTGAAATACTGCTTTGTGCTTTGCAAAACTTGTAAATTTGAGAGAAACACCTCACATTTACTACCAAAAGTGATAAATGTAGAGTTAGGTTGTTTCCTCCTCACCCTCTGTGTAACTGTTCTGTGGCATAGGACCGATGTTTGGTTTGGGTTTGGTTTTATTTTTGGTTTGAGTTTGGTGTGGTGGTGGGTTTTTTTGATGGGGGCGGGGGGCACGGTTTGGGGTGATTCAGTGTGACATGATCATTTGTCATCTACAGGTCAGGCTGAGTGAAGCACTTCTCCTTTCTACCCCTTTGTCTCTCATCTTTCTGCTGCCATAGCAGTTTATCATCATAACTGGGAAATAAGTAAGTTAAAAGGATAGGAAGACATTGCTCTTCTGTCGTGTTTTTGTCCCTAGGTACTAGTGTGTCAGATATGTGTCATTTTACTGCATGTCACATACAAGACACTGAAGGACAACAATAGCTGAGTTGTCTAAGTCTATATAGAAAGGTAGTTGACCATAGTTTGTGAGTATTAACTCTTGCCCAATTTGACAGTGTTCAAAAACAATAAAATCTATGTAGGTATGTGCTCCATTAAATCATTGTTCTGGGATAGTTGATTCCCTGGCAGTGGCTAATACATCATACAAGGCTTGCTGCTCGTAGTGAGCAGAGCTGTTGGAGTGTAACTACACTAGTAGATTTTAATGTCAAAATAACACATTAGATAATACACATATCACAGAAAGCGTGACTTGATTGAAAATAGAAGTTGAAATGGTGACAGAGGAAGATGGCCTATTAGAGCCACTTGTTTGTTTATTTATTTCCCTTGGCTTTAGTGTAAAAGAGTCTACTGTTGGGTTTCTTTGCCATGTACATAACTGAACACAAATAGGGGTCTTAGAAAATCAGTCTGTCTTTTTCTGTAAACCTTTGATTAGAGCCTGTTAGTACCATTTCCATTAGCTTCTCTTAGTAATTCTAGTTTTACCTTACACAGTCTTTTCAATTGATGTTTACTTTCCTTATGTATTGAGAATTTTCCCACCGTGCGTGTGCGCCCGTGTGGGAGAAGCTCAGAGAAAGCTGTGTGTTTTCCTGCCCTGTCACCGTGTGTTGGTAGCGGGAGGCTGGCAAGGCAGTCCTTCCCATCTCACCAGCCAGTGGAACTGCAGCTCCCGGGAAGGGGGAGAACGCGAGCTGGGTGCATTGCCTTGGCTTTTAGTGCTTTACAAAACTAATAATGCATAACTGAAACATTCACGTAACTTGTAAAGCTTCTGTTACTGAGATTGAATTTACTTTAAGCAACCAAGTTTGTTTTTTTTATTTGCATCTGTATTGACCTTTTTGTAGTATCATAAGCTTTTTTAATGCCGGCTGAAATTCTGCCCCACCCTCAACCAAGAAGTATTTTAATGAAGAATGAAATCATTCATTTGGTTTATTGATGGTCTAACTGATCTATGTGGATCAAGGGGTGTAGAGATGCAAAGCCTGCTTTACAAAGCAGCCTTTTTGCTTTGGCCTTTTGTGCTTCAGATGTAATTCAACACAGTAACTATTAAATGCTGAGGTAAAATGCGAGCTCTGCTAGCAAATTGCAGAGATAGATATTGACCTGGTGTAGTGTCACTAGAACCAGACATTCAGGCTCCCTGAAGTTTGAAGTTTTGATTTAATTTTTTGATAATATGGCACAGTTTTAACTATGTGTCTGAGGCAAGGGAAAAATAAAAAGCTGAGTCATTAGGGAGTCTGCATCTACTTATTGTTCCTCCCACCCACCTGTTTTTCCCCAAGTAAGAAAAGTATGGAACAGAACTGTTATCTGACAGTAGGACAGGGACTCAGACCAAATGAAACAAAAGATCACTGGAAAGCTTAAGTTGTACAGCTCTAACAGGCACTTATACATTTGTAATTCATGGAAAAATATTGACATTTAGGGTTTATTGGGGCAGCCTTATTTATTTTCATGTGAAAAACTTATATAAACATCTCTAAATGAAAAGTTAAAAGAAAACTGTTGACTGATTGTTGGCAGGAGTTGAGGTCCCGAGGTCCAGATAAGAAACCTTCCAAGATCTTTGAGTTTTTGTTCAAAATCATATGATTACGCAAAAGTCAGTGAACAAGACTAGATAAAGGCAAGGATATGTTAGTAAGCTCTGAAGTGGATTTACAAGCTTCTCAAATCCGGACTGTGAAACTAGCTTTTAGTAGCTGATAAATTCACATGATAATGTGCAACAGCTCCCAATCCAGATAGCATGAGTTCTGGAAGCAGTTTAGCCCCAGTTCATCAACCTTCAGGCAGCATTACATCTGTGTGAGCCCCTCCTCTCCTGTTACAGCATCCCTGTGTCAGATGCTGTCATTACCTGACCAGCACTGATAAACTGGTTGTTTCTGCAGCGCGAAGAATGTTTTAGATGAGGTCTGTGCTGTGTATAGTTACCATTCTTGTTTTACCCATTAAGCTTACTACAGACCTCCTGTCATCAAAAAAGCCCTGACTCTTGATGCTCTGATAAATGCAGGTATGGTATCAGTGCAGGTTCGGTGAGGTACTTCACGTCTGAGTAGGGAATACACTGACCCTCCTCTGCCGGCACATGACAGTTTGGGCAGCAGAGGATATTGTTATACTGATGAGGTGTTCCAAGAGTAGACATAACATGAAAAACTGTAATCTTGATGCTTTTTGGTAGTGCTTAGACTGCTTTAAGCATAAAACACCTTTGATAACAGGAATTAGGGTAAGTCATTTTAGACACCTCATTATTGTTTCATAGTAGTCTTGATCATATTCATAGTTTTTCGTGTTCTTGTAAGTGGTGGACTGTCTTGCCTAGGTGAAAAAAAGAAACCTTAGGGAAAAAAATGCCACGCTACTGCTGAAAAATTTTTACTAATTTACCTGTATTACATGGTATTGGGTTTTTTTTTTTTAAAAAAAAAACAAGCTGAGAAAGAAACTTACTTAACTTAAACACTACAAATGTGAAAAAATGAAACTTATTACTTCCAAAAGCTATTTCATCTTCTGAAATATTTTATAAAAGCTTTGGTAATTCTCTTTATGAATGCTTGATTTCAGGTTCTCTTTGGTAACCTAAGTAGCTGTATATGATCACCACAGTAAAGCAGTCTGAGCGATGGCTGACTGTGGTCTATTTTCATCTATGTACCCAATTGTAAAACCACTTAAATAATTGAAGTCAAACAAACACTGTTTTCTGTTTTCCTTTCCAGTGGCCAACAGATCTGCACTTGTATGAAATAACTAACTGTGGGTGCTACAGCATTTTAGAGATATTAAGAACACTTGTCTCATAAAGCCCATAACACCGTTCACTGTTTCTGGCATTGCAAATTTGTGTGTGCTTGCATTCTCGGGCAGTTCAGCCTTAGAACCCTTACAAAGGCCGTACAGGATCTACCCTGCTGATAGCTTTATTAACTTAGTCATATCCACCACTTTTCATTTTCTCGTTAAATTTTCAGATTACTGCAAGAGTACAATTTATTTCCGGGTCTTTATTTACTTTGGGATGTTTTGTGTCTTTATTAGTTAATTTATTGGGAAAGGTGATTAAAAACAGAGCAGAAGAGACATGCTGGGTGTTGATGCTAGGTACAGCTTATTAATAAAAATGCTCGTATGAGTTGGCAAATCTGTAAGCAAACGCATGACAGAAAGCAAGCCTGTTGAGCAAGAGAGTCTGAATTACAAAATAGACTTGTAAACTTCTCAGTTGTCAGGGACAAAACTCGCTGCTTGTGAAATTCCTGGTCACAGTTGTAACAGTGGTGAATTCTGTTCTTAAAATTCTTATTTGCTTACTCACCAGTGTCACCTATAGGTAATTTTGAGGTTTGCTTTTTCAAAAAAAAAAAAAAAAAGTTGTGTTGGTGTTAAATACAGACACTATTTTTTAGGTGGTAGAGTGGAAAGCTAGTTTTGGTCAGCAATAACTTCTCTCTCACTTGTTTATGAAGTGGAATAATTCCATTTGTGAGAAAAAAATCTGATACTGGGTCATATGCACTCCTTTTGAGTACCCATGAAGAACTTGCGGTTCCTGTTAAAGGCTGATCTAATTGTTGTCATATCAATGCACTAATCTGTAGGTTCAGATTATTTGCAACTAAAAAGCACACATTTCAGCAAAGGAAACAAAAATGAAAGATCACAGTGTTTGTATCTTCCTTGGGAATAGTAACTGAGAGGCCACAGTTACTAATAAGTGACGAACACTGGTTTTAGTATCTTCAGATATTAATTTATAGCAATGGTGGGTTTTTTCATGCTGTCATAGCAACAGAAGAGTATCAGAAGATAAACACATGGAAGATAAAAGACTGGGAGGCAAGGATGGGGGAAGAAAAGGCTGGAAATAGTAGTATAGATAGCCAGATCTGGTGTCAGTTTGACACAAACTGAATAAATCTGCAGGCATTTGTGGTACAGAGAGATCGAGCAGCAAACGACTCAGGTGTGTTGGTAGAGATTGTTTACTTAAGCTGTACTGTCTCCTTGTGATCCCATGAGAGCCATATGAGGCTGTTTATACAAATGAATCAGTATTTAGAGGTTTCTGGTACTTTTTTTTTCCCCCCTTACAAGGATCCATAAAGAAATACTAAGCAATTCCTAGTGGAATTAGGGTTGTTAAAAAAAATTGAAAACTCCATTTCTGGAGACCCAACCATTACATTCAAAGTAAAACTGCATTTGTCCTGATCTTCAGATTTGTTATTTTTTTAATTGACTTATCTAAAGTTATGAGAGTGAAGCCATATTAGAATAAAGATTTGAGAGCAGATGGGGAATTAATATTTAAAGATTTAATATTACTTGCATATGGTAAAGAGCTGATATTCTCTGATGCACTTCCCCTCTGCTTTTTCCAGAATGAGATGCCACTCAAGGAATGGTTCTGTAAGGTCCTCAGAATCAACTCACAGCGTAATTATAACACGTAGACCTATGAAGTAGTAATAGTAAGACCACTCAAAAGACATTTTTGGGTAAACAGATTTACACCTAATATGTTTCAGATACCTTAATTAAGTTCCTGTTGCTTTGCTGTAATGGCTGAAAACCTCTGTCTCCTCCCAGCAGCAGAATCTACAATATTGCCCTGCTGTCTGCCTGGGGTATTTTGCTCTCACTCTGGTTGTTAATTCACGTTTTAATATACTTGGGCATTAATTGTTTAGTTATTCCTTAGCAGAGATAAACTAGACAGTCATTGATCAAAGCTGAATGCAATGCGCCCTTGCAGGCCAGAAGGCCAACGGCATCCTGGGCTGCATCAAGAGGAGCGTGGCCAGCAGGTCGAGGGAGGTGATTCTTCCCCTCTGCTCTGCTCTGATAAAACCCCACCTGGAGTACTGCGTCCAGTTCTGGAGCCCCCAACATCAGAAGGACATGGACCAGTTGGAGAGGGTCCAGAGGAGGCCACGAAGATGATCAGAGGGCTGGAGCAGCTCTGCTGTGGGGCCAGGCTGAGAGAGTTGGGGCTGTTCAGCCTGGAGAAGAGGAGGCTCCGGGGAGACCTGATAGTGGCCTTCTAGTCCCTCAAGGGGGCTGCAGGAAAGATGGGGAGGGGCTGTTCAGTAGGGCCTGCCGTAATAAAAGGAGGGGTAATGGTTTTAAAATAGAGGGAGGTAGATTAAGAGTAGACATTAGGAAAAAAAAAATTACACTGAGGGTGGTAGAACACTGTCCCAGGTTGCCCAGAGAGGCGGTGGATGCCCCATCCCTGGAGACATTCCAGGCCAGGTTGGCCGGGGCTCTGAGCAACCTGATCTGGTTGGAGATGTCCCTGCTTCTTGGAGGGGGTTGGGCTGGATGGGCTTTGAAGGTCCCTTCCAACCTTTATTAATCTATGACTCTGTGTTAAACTCTATAGCAGGAAGCTTATAACAAAACCTGCTAATTTAAATGTTAATTATTTTAATTTTAAATGATTATTTTTAATCTCACATTTTAATTACATTTAATTACATTTGTCTACCTTATTTTCTTACATTCTTTTTGCAATTTTTATTGTGAAAGTATATGGAAATATGGTGTGAGTTTTTTCACCTGAAAACATATCTACTCTTCCACACAGGAAGAAGCAGAGGAACACCATAAAGAAAGGCAGTAACAGTATTTGGTCATACCATCATCTTATCAGCTTCTGTGAACATGTGTGTTTCAGTGAAAGAAATTTTCTCATGCTGTGTCCATTTGGACTACCTTTTCCAGTTTTCTGGATTGAACTTTAAAGAGAAACAATAATCTAAAGTTTTGTTTTAAAGCAATGAAAATTCTTGGAGCTTATCTTTGTAAAAGGCAGTTTTATTGTTGTAGAAGTTAAGGAACAGAATGGTTATTTCCATCAATTTTAGTGAGAAATAAAATGGATTCACATTCCAAGTTCAGTTGGGTGCTTTAGAAGATCTCACTGGGTGGGCTGTTATTTCCCCCTGTTTTTTAATCTCTGGCTTGTTTTCCAGAAGTCTACCTTCCCCTGAGCAGTCTGTCTGACCTTTCTGCTGGGCCTCTCATAACTAATTGCAATATCATCCAACTGCAGTGTGAAGAAAAAAAAAAAAAATCATAGAGCTGATAAACTCTAGAAAATCTGGGAGAAAACCCATTGTTTCCTTTGAGAGGTACAGCTGACTCCATCCTTTTATAGCTGCGCAGAAGTAAATGAGCTTATACCTTTCCTTTCCAGAGAGAGATGGCTGTGAGGATAGTATGAAGAACAGGCTTTCTGTTCTGTCGTGTGCACTGATTGTGCCAGGACCCTGCACAGTCCAGTAGAAGTTGCTTTACTGGTACGGCTGTGATGCTTCATTTGGAATTGGAGGGAGAGCATTACAGTAGATTCTGGAAATTTAAATGAAGATTACTTTTTTTTTCTGCAACCTTTCATGTCCAGCTTTAGTTAAGCTGCAGTGAATCTTATTTTTAAGTTATTCTGGGAGATGGAAGCGTCCAAGGGAATGATAATGGGGAATTGTATGTACAAAAAGCCTTTGGAAAGAAAGGATCGGGAGCTCACGTTGACATATCCAAGCCAGGTTTAAACAAGAACTGGAATCAAACTGTGATAATGGATTAATGCTTCCGTTTCACAAGAACTGTCCTTTCAGCGTGTGTTCTCTTGATAAGCAAAAATGTTTCTAGTTGCTGCTGTTCTACTGGAGGGAGGTTTTCATAAAATACTGTGGTGTATGCCTGTATGGGAATAATAATAATAATAATTGTTTAGAAGTTCTGTTTCTGTAACATAAGCTTTTGATTCAGACTTAGTAAACTTAACAATGGATTTCTTAGTAAGAAGACTTGGAATATGACCACTGTGGCATATATTGAAGGTATCATTGCTAAATAATAATGTATTAAACTTGGTCATGGCTGAATAAGCGGTTGAAATGTTCTAAATTGTGGTAGGTAACTTGGCTAGCTTGCTTCCTAATTTGTAAACTGTTGGTGAAAACATATTAAATATTGTTACATGTTAACCAGTCTTCCCTTCTGCCTTTTTAGGTGATACTTTGTTACTCTTGTCACTAGTTAACTGAAATTGGAGGGGTTTTTTTTGTTTTTTTTTTCTTTTTTTTTTTCTTTTCTTTAATAGAGGTTCTGGTGACAGGCTGGTAGGCTTCTGTTCATTTCTGGGATGAGTGTAACTCCTACTATCAGGATTCTGGTGCAGGTGCCAATTACAAATTTTCTTTCCAGGAACATTTGCTACTAATTCAAGACTTCATTGAACAGTCTTCGAATAAGCTAGGTGTTAGAAAGTCAGCAAAGCGTATGTAATACTGTGAACACGCTCGAAGTCCCGAAAAGCCCAATTGCATGATATAGTATGCGTGGTTAATGTAACTTTAAGGAAGGAATTCAGTCTGTCAAACTTCACTGCCAATTTCGTTGATGACAACCTGGTGCCTTTTTGCAGAACAGTTTCCCTTGCATAACACTGCGGGCATTAGCTGTCTGTGAAGTAGAAAAACTTGATGACAGAACAACTTTTAAACAAAACAAACCCTGAAGGTTTGTTTTCCTTTGCTAATAATTTGACTATAGGGATTTTTTTTCTTTTTTTTTCTTTTTTTTTTTTTTTTTTTTTTTATCTGTTAGATGTATCATTCAAGCTTGAAACCTCATCTTTCCTCTGGAGGATTCCTGACATCCTTTATCTAAAGACAATGATCTTAGAAAACTCAGCAGTAGACTAGTGCTTCTGTATCACTTTGTCCTAATATTAGGTGTTCTTCAGAAGTGAAGACTGAGCTGAAGGATCTTTTTGATGTATTAGAGCACAGGCTGTATTTCAGAAGAGTAAACATTGTTCTCATGCTGCTCAAGCATAAAGTGTTTAAACATTTTTTATTTTTTTTTTCTTAAAAGTGTATATGTTCTTAGACATTTCTGTACACTTGTTATGAAACTGTCACTGACTTGCGACTCCCTGACTAACAAATATTTCAGGTAGTCACTGCTGATGTGATCAACTCGAAATTCTGGGTACTGTTTCAGCAGGAGAGATTTCTACTTTGGAGGTTATGTTATTGATCGTTCTTTTGAAAAGTCCATGTTTAAGATACTCAAAGATAAGCACTCAGTAGTGTTTTGAGTCAGTCAAAAAGGAAGGTATGTTTCTCCAGCAGTGCTTAGTTCATGAAAACACTCACCATGCATTGAGTAAAAGACAAAGCTTTTCTTTGTTTAACATGTGGAATCCAGTAACTTACTGCATTTTGACAGTAAAAAGCTTCCACGTCTTCAAGTGCTATCAGCAGAAAAAGACTCTGTTGAGAGAAGTGACTAATACCACAGTTGTTAGCAGCATGACAATAAACAGGATCACATTTTTGTTCTGGCCAATCTCTGAACTGAAGTCTTTGTAAAAAGAAGACTTTAAAGGGGATCCGGGCCTCTAGCTGGTGGACTGAACTGTTCAAGGCCCCACCCTAATATAAAATTGTAGATTAGAGCTGTCACGGTAGCTTGGAATAAAACTTGTCAAGGCTGGCAGCTGGACAGAGGAAATCTGTACTGTGCTCCGACGTGTTGAAATGATTTGCCCCAAGACCGAGTAAGACTGAGATCTGGATCTCTTGAGCTGGAAAGGTACATGAAAAGCTAAGAAAGTAGTTTAGTAAAGTATTAAGTAGGTCACAAAGGGCAAAACTGGAGCTGGCAAAAATGTTGTTACTCTTTACAGGTGAGGAAGGCAAGGCAGATGCTTAACCTTAAGGAAAACTTAAGCGTATATCCAAGAGATGGTCAGGGGTTTCATTTTAAACTTGTAAAACAACATTCCTATTCATAAACCTCTAAATCTTAGAGAAACGTGTTACAGTTGGTATACCGCCGGTATTGCTGATGCAGTAGCTTGTAGAAGATGTAGATGTATAGCTTCATAGGTCTTAGCTGGTGACTGGTGATTGTTTTAAGATTGTGGTGGTCCTTGAATTTGCTGGATGCTTTGAAGTGCTAATAAGCAAAAGGAGATACTTATCACCTTGTAAAAGGCATACTTTTGGGCACAATATATTTCAGATTTGTTGAATCATTTCTTTGAATATTTATCTGTTTAACTTCACCTACTTTTGGTAAACTAATGTCGTAGAGTATTCTCAATATTTGACCATTATATAACTCTCAGCTGCTGCAGAGACTAGATTAGAGTGTTAGGTGACATCTAAATGGTGATTTCAATATTTTAATTTCCAGCTCAGATTCAGTCCTGTTCTTTGCTGAGCAGACAACCTTCTTGTGAGAAATAGTGGCTTGAAGGAACAATCTGGTAGTCATGACGCCACTGATGTGGCACCCTTCTGATACAGGCCACCATAATCTATTAAGGTATGTGGCAGAAGATCATCCCTTGAGTAAGTGCTATGTTCTGTCATTGGCTTATAGGATGATTTTATGTTCATTTTTATTTGTCAATGCTTAGAGATCAAGGAAGAAGATCCTTTGCTTGTCAGTGTGACAGTAGCATAAAGCCTTGCCTCATCAGAAAGTCCAAGAATCCAAGTAGATGTGGAGGAAAAGTAATAAGGAAAGAAATAAATAGTAATCAAAAGGAATGTATGGAGTTACAAGTCTTAGTAAGAAGGGACTACTTCTACATGATATGTTGTATCAAACACTGGAAATAAAGCAGGAGGACGGAGGGATACAGCAAGGCGGGGCAGGGGGAGTGGGGAATGTATGGAAATATATATAGTATTATATCCATAACTGTGGGAAATAAGGAAAAAAATGTCATTGTAAACATTCTAAAAATGGTATTTAAAAAAAACCAGCCAAACAAAACCCAATCTCCAATGTCAAAATTTTTATATTCTGTTGTCTTTGCTTCTGTAGTGGTGATGATTTGTGTCAATTTTTAACTACTCAATTTTTGTTGGAATTGCGGCTTTCTTGCTGATCTCTAAAGATGTGATTTGTTCTTTAGACCAAGAACTAATTTTTTTCCCATATTTAATGATTGTTTCTGTGTTGCACCTCTCCTCCCAGAAGGAGTTCTACCTTGTAACTATCATCTTCCTTTTGTTTGTATTTAGCTCTATACCAGTAAGTGATCAAATGTAATGAAAGAAATCCCAAAACACCAGTAGAAGCTGGTCTCTACTGTTAATTGCTTTGTAATCCTCAAGTAATTTAGAGGCAACCCTGAGAAGTAAAAGCAAAAATGCATTTTACATAGCCACATTTTTAGTAGGCTAATAATGACACTTGTGAAAATAGCAACAGCAGTCCATTCAAAACTGCTAAAAATACTGCATGGCTATTAAAACTTAATTGTGCAGCACAGGGGACTAAAATAATAAAGGTCTGGCCTTGCTCTTGCCCTTCTGTATATGTGAATTGTAGTCATTTTTATGTGTCCTCATTTCTATAGTAGTGTATCTTCTATCAGCCACTCTTTCTCATTCTGTACTGAAGTGACTAATTCTGGAACATTTGGCATATTATTCTGAAACTTCAGCGCTTGCACAGCTTTTGCCATCCTGATAGTTGGTATATCCCTATTGACTTTGGCTTTTTATGTTATGTTACATATTTTAATACTTATCTCACCAGGTACATGCTAGAAACTTTATTATCAGCCAGGAGCACAGCTTTCTGCAGATGCAATTCATAGGATAACACAAGTTGTGAAAGGTAATTTTATGTTACGTTACAGGCGTGCAAACTTCTGGTTCTGGACCACAAAACTTGAGAACAAATGTTTCATTGTATTTACCATTCTGGTGATACTCATCAGCTTTTGGTATATTAGAATGCCTGTTAAATTTTACTGGTGTTTTAAGATACCAAACAGAAAAAAAAAAGCAGTGAGTTCAAGTACTTGGGTTGTTCTGTCAGACATAATTGCAAATAGTCTGTGGCTGGTTATCACCTTGAATCTAGTTGTGTCCTCGTTTCTGGATGCTTTCATACTGGGTGTTAACATTTTGAAATAAGCTCTTCCAATGAGATGTGGAATACCTTCTGTTATTTGTGTCCTTTCCCCGCTACCTCAGTGAAGTCACTGTTGGTACCTATAGAAATAATTTAATTTTTAATTACATGGGAAAAGCAATACATATATTTTTGTATGTACAGTTTTTAGACCTTATGCAAAAATCTCTTGAAGATAATACAAACTACACAATTATGTTGTTTACCTCATAGAGAGCACTGTCAAAAGCGTAGGGGAAATAAATACTGTGATTGCAATAGAGCATCACAGAGTAAACCAGTGAATAGTCGCTTCTTAGCAGGCCTGTTCAGGGCATGTAGAGCTCTGCATCACTTTAGACAGGCAAAATGCATTATGTTTTAAAATAGTAAATGTAGTTTTTGGAAGTGTTTAAAATACTCTTAAAATTAAATGCTTTTAAAATTATACACACAATGAAACATCTTTCCATGTTTCTGAATTCCATGTGAGTGGACTAATTTGTCCAAAACTTCCCCAAATATGTCTGGAATTGAAAAACAAAGATAATTTTGGTACAAGAGGTGGAGACTGCTTAATAAGATAATAGACTGAAAGCAATTAAATTAGGCTGGGAATATTTCTGCAGCCTTAAATGTAGTAGAACTGCCTGTTGAACTGAGTGTTATAAATAACTGTGTACTCCCCCACTCCCTGCAATTTGGCAGAGTTCACCCACGTAGTTCTTTGATTTTTATGAAGGTTACCAGATCTCCAGACTACCAAAATACATATTAATTCATCTTATCTGCATTTGGTTAAAAGATGGCAAATAAAACATAAAAATTCGTTCTTTGCCTTTGCTTAGTGATAGTTCAGAGTTCAGTTTCAAAGTCTGTACTAATTTTTTGACAAAAGTGTGCCAAATGCCACTGTGTCTGCCTTAATCAGAGGGGAACTGTGGACAAACATAAGGACAACTTTTACTGAGCAGCTGACCAAGCAAGCAGGGATGCGAACGTTTGCATCTTTAATAAAATAATAGTGCTTGTCTTTCCCCCTTGACTAAACAATCATGCAGCCACAGTAAATGCAAACCCTTCCATTTTAATTATCAAGCACCTGCCCATCTTTAAGTGATTGTCTTGAGTAAGAGAGGAAGGATCTGTCTTCAATAAAATAAGTTGTATTCCAGTGGTATGCAAGTCTCTGGGCAGCTGATAGCAGTTGGTGCTGAAGTACATTTCCAAGGTTGGAAAAGCAGTAAGCAAGAACTCATCTAAAAATCCGAAGTAAAGGGTGGTTGGGGGGAGCCCAAACCAACACTGAAAAGCACTCCCTGCCCCTAAATTTATTAACATCTAATTTTAAAAATTTATTTTTAATGTACATTTCATCTGGAAAAATTAAGTTACAAAATGCTGGATTAAAAATACTGCCTCATGTAATTAAATAGCAGTAGGAGTTAGTTCCCTGAAAGTCCATACTTTTGAATTTGACCAAAGGAGAGAGGCTGGTGTGCTGGTGATCAGTTCTTTTTATTCCTTGATTGTATGTGTCCGAAAGGTCAGAAGCTTTCATCGGCACCTCCAGCCATTGCTTGAGCTGGGCCCTGCCGCTGTCAGCCGAGGCAAAGCAGATGCCACAGCAAACGTGCTGCTGAACTTCGGGCCGGCGTGGAGTAGCGGTGTTTTGTAGACAGCATCAAGCAGGTGATAATTGCAAATTATTTAATGGAGCTGTGCACCAGGAATATAAAGAAAATGGATGAGGATAGCTGAAGGGAAAATAACTGTGCACACTTTATCAACAGTAGTTGAGTCAGAATAGCCTAAAAGAAAAAAAGTAGTGCTATAGAGAACTCGTGAATAACCTGACTTATAAATATCCCATTTTAGATACGCTTTTGCAGTGATTGTTTCTAGATAAAGAAGCTTTGTGGGCTGTTACTGTCTTCATCTTTATGCCCAGGGCTGTAATACTTAATTCTCATCCCACCATTAGACTTTCAATCCATTTGCTTTTATTGCAGTTTTCTATTTTAAAAGCCAAATTTCCTAATTCTCTTCATTGTCACACTTGTTCCTGAAGTTATGTTCTGGTGCTCTGTGGGTCACGTGCTTTGGCTGCTGCTATGTTCATACCGTGCTTCCTGAAGCTGAGATTTAGGGGCAATGATTTTAGTAATAGTCAGAAAATAAAAGTGAAATGTTCCAAGTGCAGGTAGCTCTTCACAGCGAAAGAGTCACTGTTTCTAAACATAGTGTAATTACAGGTAATATGCTTATTAAGTTTAAGGATCGGTGTATCTTTCTGAGGGTAAAAACTTACACTTCATTTTCCTGTCCTGTCAAAAAGGACCAGGCTTCCAGAGGGACTGGCAGAAAAGTATTGCAGCTGCGCTCCTGTGAAACCTGGAACTGCTGACTGTCCCAGTGAATGCTATTTTTTCAGAATTTGTGACACTCTGAGATAGCCTCCGCCACTGTCGCCATCACTGTGTGCCGGGGAGGTGAATCTGCTCTAGACACTGGCTACAGCTACTGGCGTGCTATAAATTGAGGATGTACATAGGGGCAGGTTTAAGAGTGCTTTTCCCCTCCCTTGGTCACAAAGCTTTTCTTACAGAGGAGTATGGGAGAGAGAGAAATACAGTAGGACACTCGAGGATGTTATTTTCTGCGTTACAGTCTACATCCAAGTGAGGCCGTGTACAGGACTGTCATGACATTAAGGTGGTCAGAGGTGCTGTAATGCTGATAACTCCGTGGTACGTACCTCACCTGTCTGGATTTGTCATGCAGTTCATCCTGGTATGGTATCTGGAAGACTGTTCCTCTTACTGAGCAATACCCGTACTTATTTGCAACTTCCAAAGCAAAGTCTGTGTAAAAGGACACTCAAACTTCGCAATTGTTTGGGTTGGGTCACTGGGAAGATAGTTGCTGAGACAGTATTACTTCTCACAATGCTGAGTCAGCACTTAGATCTTAATTGCGGAGTTGGTAGCAGGTGTTTTATAAATACTTTTTTATGCTAATGACTTCCCAAAATGGTAAGTTTTTCAGGATCAATGAAGCTGTTAAGGGTTATGAGAGTGGCAGATCGCCACAGAGCTGAGACTTTATTCATTGCTAGCAAAGTTTAGAACAACTATTTTAACCCTTAATTTGATTGCAGAAGGATGATAGGACACTTTATTCAGCTGAGTTAAGGAGAAGAAACGAAAAAAGAAAAGGCAGAGTCAGACTGTAAGTTGGGGAGATGAAATGGTGTGGGGTATATGTTTGTGATTTAAAATAAATGTGATGGCTATGACGATTTCTTTCTACTGTTGGTCATTCATAAAACCTGTCACTTTCATCCTT
Organism: Tetrax tetrax; assembly: GCA_009806455.1. NCBI lineage: Eukaryota > Metazoa > Chordata > Aves > Otidiformes > Otididae > Tetrax > Tetrax tetrax. The sequence goes on along the minus strand of WHYT01017407.1, from coordinate 370,082 downwards.
ACCTTTTTTTTTCAATACCCTGCATAGCAACCCTTCATTCTTTTCCTGTGGCTAATTATTCTCAAAATATTTCAAGTTTTACTTCCCTTCTGTAACTTTGATTGTAGATATCTAAAGAGAATAAAATATAGTAACTATAACACCCCCACACCACACACGTGGCTCTTTCACATAGTAGGCCTTTTCTTTGATTGCTATTATTCACTGATAGAGCAGCATCTCTTTGACAATGGCTTCTGTGCTTTGAAACATCTTCATTGATTTATTCACTTTACCAGCTGTAGTGGTTGCTAACTGTACTATTTCCATAGCTAAAACACAGAAAAGTTGCTTGAATAAGCTGGAAAAATACATTTGTAGTGACAGTTTTTCACTAGGAAAATAACTCTAGCAGTTGAGTTTTGCCTTACCATTTGGGAGCTGTTACAATAGAATTTAAAATGTATATTAGCAAACTTTCAGTAGCTATTCATGCTTTTAAAACTACTTTTCACTCTTTTAATATCTCTTTGTAGGGTGGGTATGGCATAAACCACGTAACTATCTTTCCCAAGTGGTAATGAAATATATTGTTTATTGACTGCCTGCTTTGGCTATCATGTAATTTGAGCTTTGCAAGGAGATCCTGTATGTTTTTTTTGTTTGTTTTTTGTTGTTGTTGCCATTTATGTTTAATTGTTGCCATTATAGTTTTGGTAGGAGTGGGAGCAAGATGTGACTTTTCCTTTTCCTCTTGAAAAATCTAATGTGGCGTATAAGCGTACCCGATAATGTTGTTTTACAGTAATCTCGTATAAAAGGAAAAAACCTTATCTTGCCACAGACAATTGGAAAGCATCACTACTTTCAAGAAGAAAAGGTGATCATTAATTTTAATTATAACAAGCAAATGATGAAAGGTGAGGAACAGGAAAATGTGATTGCACTACATTTATCTAAATAGATATTTAATTTAGATAGATTTAGGCATTTCTATAAAGACAGAATTACAATAGATTTTGCAGGTTAAGCCAATAAAATTTTCTCAAAGCATCTCCTAGGAAATGTAAGTTATAAAATGACTTTTGTAAGTAATTTCCTGTGACTGCCCTATAAACGTGTCCCACATGTTTACTGTAGCACTAAACCCAGAATGTTTACATTTTCTCAAACTCTTATTAAAAAACAGAATTGGTTATCGTTGTGTTACTTTGACCTTTCATACCGTTCAGGAAAAAAATGGAAATGCTGGAAGATTGATTTACATTATTACAACTATAGTACTTCTGTGTCCTTTAAGCTGGTTGCAATGTGATGCTAGCAGTTCCATCGTCATCTGAGCACTGGTGTGATGTAAACTGTCACCAGTGACACTTGTATGCTCTGACAGCTTTGTTTCAGTGTGTGGGTAATTGTAAATTAGGCTAATAGACTTCTTAGCTGGAACAAAGACCTCTTGTTCACCTTCTTCTTGAATGTGTGTTAAATAGATGTGTACAACAATTACTCATTTTGTATAAATATGTAATATTTTACCCTTACTGTTGCACTTGTCACTGTCAATAAGTGATGATGTAACTTTATCTAGATTACCAAGTGTCATGTTGCCTAACTGGCCTTTTTTTGTTGTTATTTTCTTAAGTGAAACCTTTCTTATAGGAGAAAGTAGTATGTACTCATATTTGCAAACCTTCTCAATAATGACTTCTACAACCTTTCTGAGAGCTTGTTTCATCTATAATCAATCAGGCAACATAATTCAGTATGCTGGATCTTTAACTACTCTATACTTCATAAAATCAAGTAATCTTCATTTTCACTAATATGGTAAGTGTAACTAAACTAATAATCGTTTAGTTGTAATTTGATAACTAGGAACTTCTTGTTTTGCCCTGTATGATCTTTGTCGTGTTTGATGTGACAGATTTTTTTTCTCAATTTTCACTGTTAAAGTTTCATGAAAGACTTTGATTTAGATTTTCTCCTAAGTGTGTAAATGAAAAGTGGATTGGGAATGACTGAGCAGTTTACTAGATGCATCCTTGGAATTTTTATTTACATAAAATACATAAGACTGTTTTGAAGAAAAAAAGAATTGTTTCAGCTAACAAGTTTCAGGAATTGCTGGGTAGTTTCCTGAGGCTGTGGGAAAACTTGAGTATTATTTCCCTCTCCAAGAAAGAAACTGATTTTCTTTCTATCAGCAGCATCCAGGATTGAGTTTCTTATTAAGGTACTTAGATAAAATAAGAAATATTTTACTGAAAAAATAATAAAACTGCAGAAGTTGAGGCAGCTGGGATTGCCCTACCGCTGGTTTTCAACGCAGGACTGCCATCCTGCTATTAAAATAGCTAGACCGGTTGTGTAATGCAGTCTTCAGCATTTCATAAGACTTGTATTTCTATAATGCTTGAGCATTGCTTGTTTTTAATCTTCTTTCAGGAGTGTAGAATATAAGAAGAGTAAAATACAGTGTTAATAATAAAGAATGATTATAATTTAAAGATTTTAATTGTCCTGTGGAATAAAAAGGAAATGCATCCTTGGACTCTGTAGTAAAAATAGGGTTGAAATACACAGTTGAATACAAAAGGTGACTCAGATTGTATCATCATTGTAACTTTTTCTCTAATTATAAGAATTCAACTTTTGCAGATAAGAACCCACAGAATAATTTAATAGTAAGGAGGAATCAGTTATGCAAACTAACCAACTGTATTCTCTGTATGTGTGATTGGGGAGGCTTTAGTTGTACCAGTCTTATGGGTTTTTGTGGAAGTAATACATACCTGTTAATAGACTCCTAAAAATCTATCTGCTGCTTTTGGAGTGTAACAACTGCATGGCTATTGTAACAGATCAAAGTAGTAAAGCAAGTAAAGGTTAGGACTGCTTGCTAGGGTTTCCTTGTGTAGGCGTTTTCAGATACCATGGCTGTGTCCCAGTATGGTTCAGCTTTAGAGATGCTACTTTCAAAGCAGGAGGGAGGGATGAAGACCCTATTAAAGTTAATCCCTTATATACAAAAATACTGTAACAGAAAAACTCCTTTACTGTATGTAAAGCCACCAACGGGAGACACTGCAGGGGCGCAGACGGGAGGAGTTTATGGAAATGACCCCTTGGGACTAATTTTAATACGAAGCGGGGATAGGTCATGCGTATGGATAGGCGTATTGCCAAACTTGATGTGTATGTAACACTCGGTTGTATAAATTTCAAGTGAGTTGCCGCGTCAGGTGTGCATGGTTTTGGTGGGATTACCCCCCGTGCTGCCCAGCGCTGAATAACCGTACCTGCTTTACAGTCTTACAGATTGTGGGGTCCGTTTTCTGCACGTCAGAAGTACTGTATTTTAAAGTCCAAGTCAGGATGTAAATAAACTCTTCCTCTTTACATTTTTAACTGCAATGGCTATCTTAAATACTGTAAATTAATATTTTTATTCCAGATTAATTTTGTATTAAGGATGATTTAAGGGAATAACACCAAGGATACAGAGAATGTTAGCTCAAACCTTTTCTGTTCAGTGTGCTGGTGTAGGTACTGTTACTGCTTTATGCTTTATCTTCATAGCTCCTTGCACAGTGGAAAGTTCTTCAGTGTCTTCTGTTCTGGAGGTGAGGAAGCTGATGTTGAAGAAATGAAAAATTAAACCTTACCCCTGAAGCATAATATAAGGGTCTGGGTTTAAGCCCTTCAGACTCTTTTCCTGTTTAAATCTTAGACTGTTAAGCAGAAGAAAGAATGAATGGGATAATTGCATAGCAAAATTTTGGGTTTTTTTTTTTTCTTCTGTGTATTACTTCATGCTGGTCTCCTTTTATCAACATTTGGAAAACTTCAGTGCTGTTGGAGTCTATCAGGTGCTTCTAATTGCCACTACAACTGTGGAAGATGTGTGTGGCCCAGCTCCCTGAACTGCTTGCTCCCTGTGTTATCCCTTGCACAGCAGAATGGCTGTAGGCCCTGCCACTGAGGCCACTGCATTTTCTGCAGTGGTATAAGCAGTTTACTTCAGGATATTTCAGTTTGCTCCTTGGCTGCTTGCTGAGGATAACTTAGTATGAATTCTTAGTATTCTAAGAATTGTATTTAGACTTCAAAACTCCCTGCCTGTGCCTAAATCACATGCATGCTTACTTCCACTTTATAATTTAAAGAGTTTAAGTTATTCCTTGATGAGGCAGAAATATTCACTGACAAAATGCTGATGCATTTGTTAATAACAGTGGAAAACAAGAATAAAGGCAGCAGAATAACCGTATTGCAACATGTAAGTCACTTCTATTTGCCTTGAGAAAAACTGAAGATAGGATTCTGAAGGAGAGATAAAGGGTTACATTTTGCTTGAACAGTAAAAGACAAATAGACTCTGACATTAAAAATTAAATGATACTGAAACAGGGAAGAAAAGTAGCTGCCAGATTGAATCTTTTTTACTTTTGTGATAGAGCAGGCTTGTTGGCTCAAACTAAGAAAGATGGGAAAGCGTTTTTGTAACAACGTGACTGAGATGGATGGTAAGTAAGCACAATCAGCAGTTTTGACTAAGCTCTACCGTTAGCTAACGCAGTATTTGATCCCTGCGGGCTTGGAGCTTTCTGTCTAGTTCTGGAATCTGTGTCTGTGCTTCTGGGCCCATGCGATCTCCGCTGTGTCCTGGAGTTGTGTTGCCTCAATCACGAAGGTGTAGGGGAGCTCCTGGAATGTGTGTCAGGTCGCTTTCATCATTTTGTCCTCCTGGAAAAGAGGAGTCAGTTCGCATGTCTGTGTGGTGGTTGTGTTTTGTGGTGTTTTTTGTGTGGTTCCCACTGCCCCACCCCCGGATGTAGTGGAGACACAAACCTAAGGCCATGACTGTAGAATGGAGCTTTCCTGAAGAGAAAACCAAACAAAAAGTTTAACGGCTAGTTAACAGCTCGTCAAATACAAAATCTTACCGGGAAAGACCATTATTGCTTCTGGTCAAAAACACGTACTAGAAGCCTGGTTTTCTTAAATGAGTAGCTGAGTATTTTGCTATTTTTACAACTTTACCATTATTTTTGTTCTAGCAGACTTGCATTCTAAGATAATTCTGTGATAGCTCCGTGTTTTACTGAGCTTAAGTCAACAATTTAGGAGTGTATTTTTTTGCCGTGAGAGACAGCACAGTCTTGTGTTTGTCTTTGTTCATTTTCCTTTTAAAAGCTTCAGCTAATGGAGGACAAGTGATTAATATGAGTTGCCTGGATTTTGTTGAACAGGGTAGTAGACCTGTTCTTTCTCAGTAAGCTATTGACATCCTGTCTCTGTTTTGAGTATCCTCTTTGAAAAATGGCATTTACAATTTACAGCAGCATCTTTTTCTGTGGACTCAGGACACTGCAGGCAAGAGATTGCAAACAGCATGCCATGTTCAATATGGCATTGGGAAATCCCAAAGTGTTAATTGTGTGTGTTTTTCTTTGCTACTTGATTGCTAACTTTTAGAAAATAAAATATAAGTAGTAATAATTGAAAAAGCTTTTGGTTATGGATTTGTGTAGCCAGCACCTGGAGTTCAATAAGGGACAAGCTGAGAACGTGACAAACTAAATAGTTTAGAAGGCAGCCTTGTAAAGTACAGGTACGTAGGTTATCTGAAAATGGTCTGAGTTAGCACTGGACCTCAGAGTGACCAGTACTGTAGACTACAGCAGCAACCACCATCTGTGTAAGATTCAGCACTCGTACTTTGTATTTCTAAGAAAAAATTCACGTCTACTCATGGAAGCTCTGGTAGTGGAAGGTCAGTTCTGCTGAGCTGAAGGCGGGTCAGTAGATTGAATTCATTGAATGGTAATAGAAGGCTCTTGCCATGTAACTTCTCTGCTTGCAAAACAGATGTGGAAATTTGAGGCATTGAGGACAGACATCTTGGATGAGTTCTGCATGAGTCACTTTGGTCCATTTTATCATTGATGCTCTAGATCCCATAGGAATGGTTTATCTCACAGAGAGCATCTTAAACACTGGAATAAAACTCTAGTCTGGAATCATGGCATAACAGGATGTCTTCTGGCTCCTGAACATTGGTGTAGCTTTACTCACAAGTACATGAAGTAGCTTTGATTTTTGCTACAGGCAGTCTCCTAGTCCACAGAAGTGGTAGCTTTGAGTTCGTTGAGTCAGTTTAGGAATTTTAAGATATCAATGTAAGTGTAAGTATGCTTGGATGTATTGCTACTTATTATGTAATTTTTCCTTTCTGATGAGGATTACTCCATCACCAGGAGTAACTTCGTTATCAGTGAAGATAACTGTGGACTGATCGGAATGCTATTTAAGGTAGTTTCGCATTGGACACACAAGTGTGATGTGCTGATCGGGATGTTCTGTCACTATTCCTGTCAGATGCCTTTCATTATAGTCTATTCAGAGAGGCAGGATTTCAGAAGTCTATAGTTTCTGCTGTACTATTCGGTGACTCAATAAATCTCTGTAGATGACTACACAGTTATTATCTTTCTATTCTAGCTTACTGCAATTTTATTTCTCTATTTCTGTTTTCCGTGACTTGGTGGTACAGAGCTACAGAGCTGATCTCAGATCACAGGCAGGGGGTTGATATCTTGTAGTGATCTGGCAAGACACAATGTCATTAATTGTCATTGATGCATTGACCAGCTCCATCACTTTCCCTTTCTTGGTGGCTAGGACTATTCTCAGAGCTTGCATCTTCTATCTGTTTGTGTACTACCTGTCCTGAGAAAAAATGGACAACTTAATTACCAGTGACAAACTCTCATGTACCTTTCAGAAGCACTGGTGTATTGTAACTTTTTTTAATCATTGCTAACATCAGGAGTTTATTTGTCAAAATATTTCATTTCTGAATGAATTGCACTCTCCAAACATTTTGTCACACTAACTCAGTAGAAGATATTCTTTATATTTTTTTCTCTTCATGTGTTGAATATCATCTTTCAGATACCCAAATCTAGCAAAATATAATAAAATAGTGTTAACTCTGCAGTTGTTAGGGTTTTCATATTTTCTAGATGTAGTTGCAACTATGTCATTGCCCATTGGTTTGGCAAGTGGTTTTAGGACTGAGACAGTGGTAGTATTGAGAAGATGATCAAAGAAATATCCAAGTATTTGCCAGAAGTGGTGACAAGAGGTTGCTAGTCCACAGGTTATATTTGCGAGAAGACATAGCATGTCTTGAAAAATGAAATCTCCAAGAACAACAACTTAAAGGGATTCAGTAGTTTCTTTACTATAGGGGTCCCAAGTGAAACAATTCCCTGTAAGACTTCAGTCTCTACCATGAAATTGTCCTTTAATACTAGATGAGATGCAGCAAACATGAATATCTTTTTGCCTTTGCTATTTAGATTTCACTGTTTGTAAAGAAGAAACATCTTCCATCGTCAATTCTTATAATAGAGTTGTATAAAGAGGACAAAATCTGTGCCAAGCAGTCTTGAACAGCATACTACTAATACACTTAAGATATTTCTCTTAGGAAATTGGAGCTCTGTAATAGAAAGCATGTTTTCAGATTAATCTAAATTACTGTGTTATTAGAATGCAATGGGATACTCTCAGCCAATCAAGAATACTTTTTTTTTTCCCCCCCAATCAGTCCATGGGGTAAAAAGCAGATGTGTTATCTGGTTCCTGTTGATGGGAACCAGGAGGAGAATAATCAGCCAAGAGTTACCCGGTAAGCATATGGATGATACACAGATAAGGATGGAAAACAGTGCCGTGTTTCCCCTCTCGTTTATACTCACTGCAGTCTGAGTTGCACAGAGAACCCCTGATGAGTAGCAGTGCTGTGTGATACACAAACGAGTCTGGGCCTGGAGTAGCAGTACAACCGTTACGGCCCACTGACAAAACATCTCGGTGCAATGCTGCTTGTGTTCAAACTTAACCTGAATTAATTAAGCAGATATGTGTTTTTCCACAGGGCGAGTATTAGGTAATGGCATTGAGTAGAGAAAGATCTGAAATGTTTTTCTAAGAAAAGGTAATTTAGAGGTTCAATTCTAGTTTTTTCTTCTGACCTTTCCTCCACACCCCTGCATTTTGGAAACCTAAGAGGTACTTCAGAAGCAGAAAAAGTAAGAACTTTTTTCTTCCCTTTAACTTGTTTTACAAGGGGAGGTCATTTGGACATTGGGAGCTACACAATCTTTTTACAGAGACATATGTGACTGCTGGGAACCATCATGAGTTTCGAGAGAAGAAAAGCAGTGCTTTGCTGGTAGGTAAGCTGTAGTTACCGTCCTACGAACGCACAGAGGGCAAACTGGCATCTTGGTGCAGGTGATTTCAGAGCTGGGAGAGGTTGTGGAGGAAGGGCAGTTACTGCAGGCATACATGTCACTTGTTTCTGCAGTAGCTGTTGGTACCAGTCTGATTTTAGACAGGTTATCTTGCATAACTTTGCAGTAGGCTTCACGTAGTCAGGGGAAAAAGCCTTTGAGAACAGACATACTACTCAAGATGAAGATTTCTTGGGGAAAAAATAAAAGCTTGCTGTTCATTGAACATAGAAGTGTTTTCCTCCTGTAGCTCTGAGATGCACCTGCCCTTCTACTGTGCTTAGGAATTGTGTAGCCGTGAAGTTAAATACAGTCCTTTTGGGCAGGGAGGAAGAATAGTCTAGAGAGGGAGTAGAATATTTATATAATGAATAAAGGCTGAAACATGCTGTAGCTTTAATTAAGCCTCCAGAAACATTGTGTCAGAAGAAAGTAGATGCCAGCATGAACTGAGTACTGATCTACTATGCAGAGATCATAACCTTGGTCTAATTACATTATTAGTATATAAATTATTGCATGAATTATTTATTTAAAATTACTATTACGGATGTTAATTGTCATTAATAACTTGGAGGTGCCTTTTTGTCACAGAAGAACATATTAATATTATAATTACTACATGAAAAATATATATTGATGAAAAATTGCTATTTGAGACATATAACTGTCATTACATTATCTATTTTTTCTATTAACTTTTCTCTGTTCAGTATTCTGCATTTATAATTATTGTCTTTGAGAACAGCTCGTAACTTTGTGATTTATTAGTAGATGTGTTGATATGGTATATTTTATCACAGATAATAATACAGATGCTTGGTTAGTCGTGGAAGGCAAAACAGGGGCAGAAGAAATCATGCAACAGCCTAAGAAACAAATTTACGAGTATTGTGATTACACATTTGTGAATCTGTCCTGACTGTGAAATTCTGATCTCAAATAAATGACTTGCCATTTGTTTTCTTCCTTGGATTTCTGCCCCCCACTCCATCTTCCCGAAGAAGGCAAGAAGAATCAACAGCGTAATTAAAGCCATGATACACATTGCAAGCAATTAGAGGTGTTGATGTTTGACTTAAGGTGTTCAGTGACAGCTGTTGGAGAATACTACCTAGACAACAACTTCACACAGAAAAGGCTTCTCAGTTTGATACCTTCAAAACAAATGAGCCTATCTTGTAATATTTGTGCAGAAAGGGTAAAGCCCCCTCTTTGCCAGTGACCTCCCGAAACTGCTCGATGCTGAATAGTAGCTACAGGTAAAAGCTCACTGAGGAGTGGCCCTGCAGACTGACTTTTGGAGTAGGAAGGTCTTTTGCACTTCAAATCAAAGACTCCTGGTTTATTTTCAGTTAGATAAACATTTTGTCTCTAATGACAAATATATAATAACAATCTTCTATAACATTATTTTAGTGAAAAGTATTTTTTCTTTTAACTTGTAGTTAAAGGAAAACTGATGTCAGAACTTTACTGCTGCCTACAGTATACAGAATAGAGTGGATCAGGTCTACATCATGTGAATTCGTGTTCGATTGCGGTGTATTTATATTTTGTGTCATGGGCATTTTCCTTTGGAGACTGCAGGCTAGTATTCTTGCATATGGGGATGCAAGCATTGTGTTCTGGGTTTTTAAACTGATGTATATGAAATATGGACGGCGGGAACTGTGTGTCATGTGGCTGTCATCAGGATTTGTGTGCTGCTCACTCACTTGATCAGCTTTTGATCATGCACATGTTCTGGTTGGAACACTTAGGTGGATCAGAAGTACGAGTGTGAATTCTCTTAATCTGAACATTTAATTCCAGTGTTTGGCATTTTGGCTAAGTTACCTGGAAAAGGATAACCTCTTGTTTTCTGTAGCAGTAGTCACTACTATGTTATCTGCTGAGCCTGTTGTGACAGGCGTGTGTTTCACGGATCAAGAAGGAGGATTACCTTGTTTATTGGTCCCAGCAGGGGATACTCGTTAACAATGTTATAAACACTGACAAGAACCAGTTGCTTCTGAGTGTGCACTACAGGATAAACATAGCTACTTCAGATACTTACTGATGAAAATCATCTTCAGGTACTGTACCTGGTTGACTAAAAAATAGGCATTGTGAGTTACCCTATTAATGGTTTCAAAACTCCCTAGAAAGTATTCTTAATGATTGTTTCTGATGCCTGTGTGCTGCTCTGGTTCTAAGTTTTAGTATTTTTGAGTGCTTCGGTTCTTTACCTGTAAAATAAGAATAAAGCAACATTTTTGATTTCCAGTAGCGATGCCACATATTGGAACACTACTGTATCAGATTTGGTGTAAGTGCTATTCTGATACGTGCAAAGATGAATTGGACAACCTGGGTTCTTTTCTTGCCTCTGCTGCTCATCTCTTGAGTCACCGTAAGGTATTTGTGTCAGTTTTCTGTGCCTTGCTGTTTACATTTGTAGGCTTTTTCTTAAAACAGAAATGTATACACGTATGCACACACACAAGAGGATAGAAGTGTTCATTCCTGGTAAGCAATTTCCAGATCTCTGGTTGGAAAATACTGTAGAAGGCAGAATAGGGGAGAGGGCGATGATGGTGTCTAGAAATAGGAAAGAAAATCCAGAAAAATAAAAACACTTTTGTTTTCACCAAATAGACTGTTTTGATAGTTTATCCACGGGTAATCTGTCCATGCTAAGTTGCTTTATGAGCTGAGCCCTGTTTCCTGTTTAACCTACTCCTGCTATGTGGAAGTGGTACAAGCACTTCAGGAGCACAGTCTTTCACTGGGCAGACATTTCTGTATGAAACTTAGCAGTAGATGATCTCTGAATGCAATTGAATAAGAATCATCAAGCACTCTAGAATGTATTTTGAGAAAATACCATGAAGTGCGCTTAGTTGCGTGCAGAAGTAGAAGCAGTCATCATTTTGCTCTGAATTAATTTCTGCCCAACATTTGACCATTCCAAATTTTGGAATTTTGTTTAGATTGTAGCAGTTCAGTGGCATGCCACAAAATTTATCTACAAACTAAAATACTTGAGAACAAATCCTTATAAATTAATAACAGCAGAAGGGAATTACCTGTGTTGCTCTTTTGGGAAATTGAAGATTTAGTTAAGTGAAGAGCAGTTTGATATTGAGGTGCAGAAGTGTGTGGTTTGGTGGTTTTTTGTTTTGTTTTTTTTTTTTCCTTCCTTCTTAAGAATGAAATTTGATCCAAAGAATATAAAACCAGCAAATTGTGTGCTTACAACATACTTTGTGCATGTACTTGCTTAAGACCAGTATATTTTTCCTTGTATTTGAGAGCTGAGTTTTGCTGTATGATTAATAGTACTCTAGGATACAGACATTTAACTGTGATGTCAAAAGAAATTATGTACATAATGTCTTTGTCAATGCAAGCTTTTTGCTTTCATCTTAGACGTGTACATTTCTATTTTTTGTGTCTGTGCAGATGTCTGTTTCCTATAATGACATGGGTATTAAAATTAGGCTTTGTTCTCAAAGTCAACTCTGTGGTCCTTCTAGCAGGAGCAGAGTGTGTTCTAGCTCTAGGAGAAGTTACTCCTTTGCTATTTACTAGATCTGCAAGTCAGATTCTAGACTGGAGGAAAAATAGGGGAATTCATGTAAGGTGTTACAGATGGCACATAGTTCTCCTAAACACAAGTTGCAGTGGTAACACTTGCGTGATTGTTTGGGTTTCCAGCACTTTGAAGACGAGCCCACTCTGAAAAGGGGAATATGGAAAGTGAATCTAGCAGCACAGTGCATCGTGTATGTGTAGCCAGGGATGCTTTATGTATGCATGTAGTCAAACCATGCAACTCCTCTACGTATTTGTATATAAGAAGTGGAAAAACTTAATTGCTCAGGATTTCAGAATAGATATAAACTCTATAAACACAACTAAAGTGCTAATTTGTTTACATCAAGTACATGCATGAAGAGTTTATCTCCAGAACATATTCTTGAGTAATTGGATTCATATGCACATTTATATGTTGATATTTTTTATTAGGAAAGGCTTTCGTGCATTTAGATATAAGAGAGAGCAATCTCCTCCTACGTGCCCTATCCATTATTCTGTTATATTCTGAGTAATTTACCCTGAAAAGATTTTCAATCACTTGGCAAACCTTGGCTTCCTTAACAGTGAATGAAGATTTGCAATTTGTGGCCCTCACCTTAAAATTAAAACCAAGGATACGATTACTACTCCAAAAACACTGGCTTTTCCTAATTTTGAAATAATTGACAGACAAGTTGAGCTGCACCATACCGTTGTGATAAGTGCCTCTGAATTATTTAGCTGTGTCTGGGAAGTCCATAGACCTGGAAAAGCAGGAATACTCTAATGGAGGTACTCTGAATCCCAGCATGTGGGACTCTGTCCCTTGCTTTTATGTATAAGCAGTGTGTGAAATCAGCTGTTCTCCAGGGAAACAACTAGAATCACAGGTGTTGGACTGTTGGGATTATTTTTCTTGTCAGTCATGGGTTTTAGGGCAGTCCTTTGAAACATGAGAACTGTACTTAATTTCTTTTTTTGCACAAACATTATTGAGCTGTTAATTTCTGCTGTTTAAAACACTTTTGTGACCTCCATGCTAGATGGTGTTCTCTCTCTTATTCTTTCCTGTTAATTCTTTTCTGCTTGGCATAAACAAACACTTACTGACAACCACAATCCACTGCTTCCCAGATGAGTGTCCAAATCATCAGAAAATATTTCTTTTTTTTTTAATTCCATGAATATGTACCTATATTAATACAAAGTGGAGCAGTGGTTTTCTGTTACAGACAGGAGTCTCCCATCAGCAGACTCCAGAGCCTGACATTATGAGGTCAGTTCAGCATATTTCAGAGCCTGATTGCCTGTGTGAGAAATGTTGATTGAAATCTTTGCAATAAAGTAGGCAAAGGAAGAAAAGCCAGATTTAGCTCACTCTTAGTAAGAGTGCTCTAACTCTGGAGTTTGATCTCCTGGAAGGAAACAGCTATACCACCTCTTCTCTGTTCCAGCATTCATCTGCTTATCCTTCTGCACTTTGTCTGCTTTTAAGTGCTCCAAGTGAATTGTTCCGTTTAAAATGGAGTATTTTGCTTCTCGTAACCATTGTTTGTTTTGGCAAAATGAGCCAGAGTAAGTTTTCTTTTAAATGTTAGATTTTTTTTTTTATACACTATTTGCAACTCAAATCAGTTATTAGATGCAATTTGCTATCAACCAAACAGGACTGTCTAAAAGTTTTGGCTTTGTGTGATGCTGGAAGGGGGAGAAAGGAGAACTGCAGATATGTGGTTATTGGAGGATTGTCTTTTTTTGTGCTGTTAGCATTGGCTATACAGATTTTGGGGGTGTGTTGAGTTGGGTTGTTTTGTTAATTTGCTTGGGGTTTTTTTGTTTGGTTTTTTGAAAATTGTGAGTTCTTTAGAAAACACTAAAACACTATTATAAAATTTACAATATTACTATAACATTTACAGACTTGAGTAAAACTTTTCTTACCTTTACAGCTATTTGAATGTAAACAAAAATTATCACCAGTAACTTTATCTACAGTTAATGAAATAATTGTGTGACTTTAACTTAGCAGTTACATGAGTATGATTGTTTTCTTGTACAGTTGTGGTCTTTGCTATTGTCATTGTCCATTGAGATTGCGTTTGCACCGCTACTGGAATGGCTTCTGTATAAAGATCTACAGAAGGCAGAAATGCTGTTGGGAAGAACTTGGCTGGACACTTCAGTATCGTCAACCATAGAGCACTGTGTCACACCAGAAGTCATTTGTGGTCTGCTATAGCTGAGTCTTTATGCTTTGCCAGTGTTGTAGTTCAGCCCCACTTGGGACCAAGCTACACAGTCTCTCTCTCTGTCCCACCCCCCTCTGAGGGAATGGGGGAGAGAAAATACAACAAAAAGGCTTCAGGTTTCAGATAAGGGAGAGATCATTGAAGTTACTGTTACGGGCAAAACAGACTCGACTTGTGGAAAACTATTCACTTAGTATTATTATTAAAACCAAAGCAGGATAATGAGAAAGAGAGCAAAACAACTTCCCTCCCTCCACCTCTCCTTCTTCCCAGGCTTAACTTCATTTCAGTTATCTCTGTCTCCTTCCCTGCTCCCCTGAGCAGCACAGCGGGGAAGAGGGAATGGGGGTTATGGTCAGTTCATCACGTGCTGCTTTTGGCTGTTCCTTCCTCCTCAGTGGAAGAGCTCCTCACATTCCTCCCCTGCTCCATTGTGGGGTCCCTCCCATGGGCTACAGTCCTTCATGAACTGCTCTGACATGGGTCGTTTTTCTATGGGGCGCAGTCTCTCTGTAACAGCTCCCTCAGTGTGGGCCCTCCACAGGCTACAGCCTCCCTCAGGCATCTGCCTGCCCTTGCGTGGGGTCCTCCCCAGGCTCCAGGTAAATCTCTGTGCCTCCATGGGCTGGAGGGGGATCTCTGCTCCTCCGTGGGCCTCCACGGGCTGGAGGGGGACAACCTGCTTCACTGTGATTGTCACCACGGGCTGCAGGGGAATTCTGGCCAGGAGCTGCATTACTCCTCCCCCTCCTTCTTCATTGACCTTAGTGTCTGCAGCCCTTCCTCTCACAAGAAATTCTTCACAATCAGCTCGGGCAGAACTCTCTCTTGGGTTCTCTTCACATTCCATCTCCTCTCCACTTCTTGCAGCTGGGCTGGGCAGAGTTGGGCCCAGTTGGCTGCCCAGTGGGAGGCCAGAGGGTGAGGCCCATGAGGCTCGCACCTCCCCCTCTCTGCCTCTGCTCAGTGTCTTCACATCTTCACTTTTTTTTATTTAATTTTCCCCTTCTTAAATACGTTATCGCAGAGGTGTTATCAGAGAACATGCTACCACTGATTGGCTCGCCCTTGACCAGTGGTGAGTCTACCCTAGCCTGGCAGAGTCCACTGGTGAAAGGGGAACAACTTCTAGCAGTTACTTACAGAAGCTGCCCCCTTCTGCCCCCCCGTTACACAAAACCAGCATGACCAGAGGGCAAATAAAACAGTCCTAGTGGTAATGTGAATCTGTTGAGAGCTGTAAGAACAGTAGTGGTTGTGAAACTCAGTGGCTGAAATACTAAACAGTGATTATTCCTGTAGTGTGTTTTGTGACTTGGGAAGCTGTCAGAAAAACATGAATGATGCAGCGTGTTCATCTTGTGAAAAATGTAGGAAAAGGCAGCTTCCTTTATGTTGTGTGCAACTTTGTATGAGGGGAGGTAAGTGAGAAAATGTGTATAAATACTTAAGAGGGAGGAGAAACTGTGGAAAGACATAAGGAGTAACTGAGAGGAAGGGGCATGTGGGAGTGCAGTAGAGGGCTGGAACATGAACAACAGACAGCAGGT
>WHYT01017407.1:315998-328812 GCA_009806455.1 Tetrax tetrax | reverse complement strand
TGTGTTTCCCCCCCCCCCCACTTTTATATCATATGTGACTGAAGAACTGAGTAAATGACAGATTTAAAAGTGATTTTTAAATAGCCTATTTCTTTAGATTTATCCTTTCTAGATTTTATGTGGAGATAGCTCTCTTTCAACTTTGCAATGCCTCTGTTAGTATCTGCTTTACAGGAGTTTTCTGTCAGCAGTCTGAGGAAGCCTCAATGGAGTAATTAGGTGAAAGAGCCCATTTTAGAGACAGTTCTGTGTAAGAATTTTTTTTTTTTAAGAAACATTTTCAACTTGTGCTAATATTTTAATGTGGATGTATTGGGGAAAGGATGATGACAATTAAAGGCAAACATGAATACCTAAGTATTTAATAAAATGGGGAAAAAAATCTATGACGATCTAAATCTCTGCTTAAGGAGGACTTCATCAAAACCATTTTATTAAAGTTATGTCTCATAATTGCTTCCTCCCTAATTCTTCCTAATAAATGACTTGCCTTGTATGAAAGCGTTGGTGGGAGTTCTTACTAATAAGTACTTAAAGAATGCAAATATATGTTAAGTAAAGCTTATGAGAAAATCTTTTCCCTATACTTCTGCTGTTGAACTATATATCTTTAACAAATAAAAAAGTTTTCCTATGAAAAAAGTTTTCCTTGAAATTTGTACTATGTGTTATTTCCTACAAATATTAGAAAAAATGAGAAGTGCAGAATAAACTGTTCAGCACAGCATGGAGGATTTGTTTCTTCGTTGAATTACTTCATTAGAAGCTTTATTTCCCTGGGTATCTGCATGTGCTTTTTCAAATACACTTCAATCAAGTTCTAGTGCACCCCATTTCCCATTTTGGTGATGGTTTGAGCTTGTATTTAAAAATCCCAGTTTTGCTTATCTGCTCTAAAACTCTCTGTATCTCTGTGTTTGAAGTGCAATGTGTTTCCATATAGGATGTTTTAGCTTGAAATTTCATTTAACAATTAGCATTTTCTAATGTTATTTTCGAACTGCAGGAGCCAGGCAGTCAGCCTGTCTGCTTGCAGCGACAATTTTCTAGACTAATGAAGCCAATTACAACGTCAGTATAAAACAAATTTAAAGAAAAAAGTCTCTAGATCCTGTATGAAAGTTAGTAAGCATTGATTACATTTTACCTTTTCTATTTTAGTTATCCATATGAATTTCTGTATCTGAACTCTGATTTCTTTTATGTTTTTGTTGGTGTCCCACTGTGGAACAGACTGCTTAGGCATTCAGTTCAAAAGGAACATTGCCCCAAATGCATCTTCTCCCTAAATGAACAGAACGTGTTGGCTGCAGAGACACATCATATAAAGA
The DNA here is from genome assembly GCA_009806455.1 of Tetrax tetrax. Classification (NCBI taxonomy): domain Eukaryota; kingdom Metazoa; phylum Chordata; class Aves; order Otidiformes; family Otididae; genus Tetrax; species Tetrax tetrax. The sequence continues at coordinate 327,481 of WHYT01017407.1, read as the reverse complement.
ATTTTAAAAGGAAATAAGAAAAAATCCAGCAATAGGAGTGGGAACTGGCTTACTTAACAAAACAAATCATAAGGCACAAGAAGTGGCTAGATTTAGGAATATGAAATAAATTTTGTTATATGGTATGAAATTTTAAAAGGTTTTGCCACAGAGAACATTTTAGAACTAACAAATAACACTGATTCATACCATCCTAGGGAAACAGGAGAAAAATCTCTGGAGTATTTCAAAGTGAGAGTTTTCAAGCAGGAATAGATTAAGTGTGATGTTAGAAATCAGAGTGCCGATGCCGATGTGTTACCGGTAATGCTCCCTGAGTTTTATTCGGTCCTCAGGAGCCCTTTGCTCCCTTGTGCTGTGGGAATGTTGAGGTGCCAGATGCAATGGAAGAGGAATGGATAGTACAGACATGACTCAAGTTGACTGTGGTTCTGCCTTGATTTTGTTTTGTTTGGTCACTGTGGGATTTCAAAACAGAAGTGACAGACTGAAGAAGCAGCTAGGGTGTAAATTTTCATTTCAAAAACTTGAGCTATTCATTTTTTGAGATGTTTTTGTAACTGCTTTTCATGTGCTTTACCTAATACCAATTAAGTCAAAATAAATGTTTCAGAAAAGTTCTTAAAGTTTATACCAGCAGTATGCTGCAAGTGATTCCATAATAGCTGTCAATGTTTCAACATTTACTGAAATATTACCACAGTGCGTATTTGCACTGTGACGTTCTCTATGGCATAGCATAGCAAAAGGTGAATTTTGCTGCTGAGTAACCATAGAAAGTTCTAACTTGTGGTTACTGAGTAGCAATGTATGTACAGAAGTTAAATGCCCCAGATCCTCAATTAAATTCAATTTCAGTGCTGAATACATCAATACCAATGTTGGTGGGTTTTGGTTTTTTTTGTTTGGTTTTTTTTTTGTTTGTTTGGTTTGGTGTTTTTTTTGGGTATTTTTGGTTTTTTGTTGTTGTAACATTCCTGTCTTCTAGAATTTATCATTTTCCTATGTTTGCTATAAATTGATATTTGAGTTTTGGCATAGTTATCTAAAGACTATTTGGGAGGAGGACCTACTGCAAAATTGGAGTTATTCTGTACAAGATGCATGGGTCATAAAGGATAATCATTCTTCAGCAATTAACTTGGTTATTCTGTTATTAGCCCTAAACACAGTCTCTTCTGCTTTTGTCACTCTGTCATTCATTGTTTTGAGTGACTATTTGAACACTAGCCTAAGCGTTCAAAAAAAAAAAAATCAGACTTCAAATATTTAGCATTGCATATAGGGACTGAAATGTCATCATACTGAATTATTCGGAGAGAGTATGTACTCGGTCTGAAATCACAGGCAAATAAACTTGATTAATTTTCTTAAAAGTTTCTGTTATTAACAATTACCGTATTTAAAAGTTTCTGTTATTAACAATTACCGTACATAGGAAGTACTTCAGCCTGATTTGGGCTTCTGTGCGATGAATTGCATTGTGAGCATAGGTACTCTCTGATCTGAATTAAACTCTATCCAATCACCTATTCAATAGTGTGCAGTGATTTTTTTTATCTGTACAGAAAGAACATTGCTGGAATTAAAGTATCTATGAAAGAGTTATGACTTATAAAAGTGAAAACCATTTGAACAAGAAATCAAAATGGATCTGTTTTAAGGGATATTGTTCCGCAAACTTGAGGAGTTATGAACAATGGTGGTAATGTTTTATGTTTTAACACCTTGGAGTGCATAAACGATATAAAAATGTATACATCAGTGTACCTAAATAGTGGAAGATCAGATCTCCTAAGTGAATTTTCATGCTAGCCTTGCCATAATTTTAACCTCTTGTTATGGATAGCAGTGCCAGATCTTGTGCCTGGCTGAGGCGTTGGGCTGTGGGCTCTTTCTTGCGTTCCAGAGAAATGATTGTAGCATGGCCCTTCCACGGGTCTCTGAGCACTTCTGCTTTGTGGAAAAGAATGCCCAGGAGCTGGTTTCATGAGAACTCTTCTTTCCTTGTAACCTCATATATCTTTTTTTCTGATGTTCTGACCTCCTGTTGTTCTGTTGCTATACTGCAAACATGTCCACGCCTATAAATGGATGGGATATGGCCTGGGGGATAGAGGGGCGTTTAAGAATGCAAATTTTATTTGCATGTGCTTTCGCTACTGCTGAGAGTAGCAGTTCTGAAACACATAGTTCTAGGATGGGGGAATTCAGTACCTTTTCCTTGAGGAGAAGTACTTGCAAATGTTGGTCATTAATTCTCTATGTAAAGTTGCTGTTCTGTGGAGAAAAGAATTTGGGGTTCTGGACCATTTCTTTACTTGCAGTTAATCACATGAACAAAGCCAGTCTTTAGAGTTCACACCTGTCACCATAATAACTTTAAGTTACATGAGGTAGGGCCTTTTCATCCTAAATTACAAATACTAATGAAAGACAATAAGAAGAAAGCTGACAGTGCTGCACTGGCAGTTCTCTAAAAGGCAAATTCCTTTTTCTGTATTTATTCCTTAAATACCATTGGAATTGCTAAAAAGAGAATGAGACCATCTAGCAAGACAGCACCTTCCCATCTGTGCTGAAAATGTATAAGGAAAATAATCCCTGAGTTGTTTCCAGTAGTTTTTTTTGAGCTTAGTTTTGTCTCTGAAGTCCCAACATATTATTAGGCTTGTCATGTTTTTCATCTCTAACAATAAGGCTCTGTTCAGAAAGCACTTCGTCTCTATAAAATTTCTGAAACAGCTTTGAAAAAGTATTTTTCCTCTGACTGAGGCATTTTAGAAAACTCACCTGGTCTGATAAAGAGAAAAGACGTTGCTGAGAATACTGGTAAACATCTGCTGGATGGATTAGAGACAGATTGAAAACTGTGCTTAAAAACTGAAAATCCGAAATGCGGAACCAGTAGGGCTGGTTGATTTTTTTTTTTCTTCTTTTTTTTTTTTTTTAAATACAACGCAAATCTCTGTATTAATCTGCAAAAAAAAATATGTCAGATTTGGAGCAAAACCCAAACTGAGAAAGTGAGACAGTGTATAGCAAAGGGAAGAATCCATTTGTTGCATCTAAATTTGGGGGAAAATTTGCAGAAGCAAGCAAAATCGGAAGTTTTTCACTTTTGAAAGGCAGATCATTCACAAGTGTAAATAAAATTCATTTATCTTAATCTTATTACTTGTTGCTTCAGCCAATGTGATTATTTTAATCTGTTTTTATTTTTTTTATATGTAGCATTAGTAGTTATATCTGAAAATTTGCATCAAGTCCATGAAAATATTGAATCTTTTGTCTGTGTGTGAAATGAAGGCTGAGTTCCAGAGATCAGAGCCCCTTCTTGCTGAACAGAGCAGACTGATTTAACCGTTTGTCCAGACAGCACGCGGCGTAGGCAAGAGACTGAAATCTCCAAATGATTGTCTGGAAATGCCAGTTGCCCTAGCTGTTTGGTATGTATTTATCATAAAACATATACTTTAAAAAGCTCAGTTTAAAAATCTATCTGTGCTGCTAAAGAAAATATGATTAACAGAATAAGTAAGCAAATCCAAACTAATTCCCCTTTAGTTAGCACTAGTAAATATGTGATAATTCAACAATGGGAACTCCAGGGACACATGTAGAAATCCAGAGTCCTTGTTGCGTTGTACAGGCTATGCTGAGATTTGGACTGCTGCGTCCTTGCTGCACCTGTTGCTTGTACTGAAATTATGGTTTTAGAATGTGGCCATTTCAGAGGGAATTAAAATAAACTCTGTCATGCAAGAAAATAATGGTAATTGAAGACAATTCTGAAAGAATCATTTGTGGAATAGCAAGAGGTGAAAGAAATCTAAGTAGTTTTAAAATACAGTTTGATCAGCTTATGGAAATTGAGTTGTGTGACTGCCTTTACCAACAGCCCTGGACTGTTGCTCCAGGAATCCCTTTCACTGCTAATATCTTTGTCCTATAGTCCACTGGTGTGCTCTGCAGGAATGTTACTGAAGGGAAAAATTGCTATGCAGTACCGCGGTTTTGAGCTGTGTTGAAGTTATTAAGGATAAGGTACGATTAGAAATAAAATACAGATGCCTCAAGAAGCTTTCAGATGGAAAGAGGAAAAGAGAGGTTTTAATTAACAAGACCTAGCATGGAAAAACTAGGACACAGGACTGGAAGTGGTAGCTCATGAAACTTTAAGTACAGACTATCAGTGACCTTGTTGGAATCCTGTCCTGTAGAACTCAGCTTTGCGTAACAGACTCATGGTCAGAATTAAAGCTGAAACTCCCACGCCGCTTATGCTTGGCACGTGACACCGAGATGCAGAGCGCAGGGTGATTAGGTAATGCAGCAAATTTGGCTTATGAAGTCATCACCCACGTCGTGTCGTGGGTAGGTAAATTACAAAGCATTTAGACTAATTTCTTTGGCGCTTACGATTGAAGCTTGAGAGTAATGTTAACAGAGGGATTTTTGAGTAGTAGTGGATCTTTTTATTGTATTGTATAAAACAAAGATCATTGTAAAGATATTAAGAGCATCCAAAACTAGTCTCTAACAGTAATATATGCTAATTAACAGTGCCCTTCATTACTGGATGGACTTGCTGTGTACGATAGATCTGTTGCTGTCCAGAACCAAAAGTCTGCAGCCTAAGCTGATTAAAGTTTTGTATTTTTTTTCCGTGTGTGTTATGCTTCCTGTAAATGTGCTTTTGATTGTTTCCTTACTCTCTAATAACCAGTATGGAAATAGAACATGATTTGCACATCTTTTCTGAATGTTCCAAATCTTTCCCATGGTTTGTACCAGTGGTCTTAAACAGATCTGATTGTTCTGCATTATGTGGGAAGTAGCTCTCCTTCTGGAGCTCATAATCAAATCATTTGGTTAAAAAACAAACAAACAAACCAACAAACCCAAAGATAAAAATGTCTTTCCTATTTCTGTTTTATAACAACTTCATAATAGACATCAAGTCTCACTCTGCAGATGAAAACAATGCACTCATAATTCAGGTAAGAAAAATTAGTACGTTGGATTTCCCTAACAGTCTCCAGAGTAACTTAAACTCTCCGTTTGCAGTAAAGCTGCATTTTAATGGATTTTGTTTTGGTTGGAAGCCCACAAATACGCTGTGGTGCTTCTGAGATTGCTTTGTAGAACAAGGCAAAATACAGTGATGTTGGTAATTAATTTGAAGTGTTTTTTGCGTGTTCCGTATTCAAAATGTTAAAAAATATCTTAAGAATCTACAAAGGTATCCTTCTGTGCTTTGAGAAAACCTCACTTGACAGAACTGAGAGTCTGACCCAACTCAATTTCATCATAATAGCTACCAAGTTCTTGCACCTTATTAGTTTAAAATATGACATGGTGATTAGTTTGGAGAACATGGATGTCATTTTACTGCAAGGACGACACTAGCTATAAACTGGAATTCACTTCCATACTAAACACAGGGATTATAAACAGTGTTCTAAACATGCACAAACACCAGAATTCAAGGGAGAGGAGAGGAAGATCGTTAAGGATATTCTAGGAGGCATCCTGAGTGTCTTTAAATTCTTCAATATCATATCCATTACAATTAAGTTTAACTTCAAATAAGTTTTGAATAATTTGTCTATGGATCATTAAGTTAACAATGTCACTGTGTTCTTGCTATATCATTTACCCTAATTAGAGTGCACTTTTGTAAAAGGCGGTAGTGCTGGGTAACAAGCTTGGTTTGGTAGCCACTGCCAAATGCTGGTTTTAGGATAGTTATATATTGCTGGCTGTATCCTTGCTGAATAATAATCTGTATCAAGTTATTTTCATAACAAGCTCATCATGGCTTTGGGATTTCATTTATGAGAGATATGCACTGCATAGATGTTTATATAGGGAAGAAATGAATGGATTTGGGTACCTGAAGGGTGTAAGATTGAGGGTGAAAATGAAGCTGGTACTGTGGTAGATGTCTCAATTTTTTTCCCTTCAGAGAAATTCAACATTCTTTTTAAGTATATTTTTTTTTGTGAGAAGAAATCTATTGTGAGTAGAAAACACTCAGAAAGTAAATTTCCTCATTGTTCTTGCCTTTCTCATGGTTAGAGATATGTGTATGAGGTTAGTCTGTCCAGGCAAGGTGTATCTTTTTACGTCTCTGCAGAAGGCTGGGATGATGGAAAATGTACTCTGAAGTACTACAGTTACTCTTTTCACTTGTGAGTCTGTATGTTTATTAAAGTTAGAACACAATCCTGTGCTGCAGCTGTTAAAACATTCATAGAAATGCTACTTCTTTTCCTAAAACCATCATTTTGTTTCTTTGGGGACATTTTCCAAACAGCTGCTATTTGGATTGGGGATAGGTCTTCCTGAAAGTGTATCTTTGAAACAATTCAATTAATTGATTCAGTTACATAGGGAAGATACGTGAATTGCTAGTTCTTTGATTTCTTATGTTTTGAATACCTAGGGTGATACTCCAGTGATAACATTACTTTGGATCTGTCTCTACAAGCATGGTTTATATTATCAGTTATCACCACTGTTGCAGTTCCTGTTAGGAAAGTTAATTTCTTCAAAGACCTAGAGTTCTACCTTTACCTGATGAGAGAAAGTCAAGAAGATAGAGCTAGTATTGCATTCAGTGTCATTTTAATTTAGCTGTCATACTCTTGGAGTTCCGGATATTTTAAAAAAAAAAAAAAAATAGGAAGAGAGAATCCATGTGATTAAAATACCATCTTGATCAGACTGTGCTGATGCACAACATTGCTTTTCTAAATGTCTGTTGCTCAAAGAGCACTGAGCGGGGATAACCCCTAACCCTCAGGTCTGATGTTAGAGATAACTGCAAAGAATTAACCAAGGCTTAAAAAATTGCACAAATAACAGTAGCATCCTTCGAGGACCAGAAAGTGCAATTCCTTTACATTAGAAATGAATAAAGTGGACAAAACCTTTACAGTACTTGCTGAATTGTGATGCTACGTAAGAAGTAAAAAAACAGGATATGAATACATAGGCATGACATACTAAAAACATACTGCAAACATGCTTTAACTAGTTAGATCATAGCAACCACCAATGCTTCATGACTGAGATAACTAATTACATAAAAAATAAATTAAAATTACTTGCTAAGCATTTGGTTTGTAATCCAAAAGCCCTTCTCTACAGCTGGAATACATTCCCAGTTCTGGCAATGCATTTCGTAATGCTTCTAATTAACTCTGCAGGTTTCAGAACATAAATACCGGGGTCAAACAACTTTTATTTGTGCTAAGCTCCAAGACTTCCCCTACGAGGTGCTCTGAATTTGGTCATTAAAGAATGTTTATCAGCTGTAGAAAATGTCACTGCTGTTCAGCACAGTAATTGAGGGCCTGTGCTGAAGGATGATGGCGGTGGCTACCTGATGTGTGTGGTTTTTTTTGTTTTTTTTTTTTTGTCAGGGCTGGCTGGTACCTGGGCATTGGGATGTGTGCGCTGCCAGGCAGTGTAATTTCTGTACTTGATCATTAATCCTGTCCCACTATTAGTGCCTTTTATATACAAACACCTGAGATGAAACATCTACTTTGAAGACTTGTGTTTCACTGTGAAAGGCCGAGACTGCATTTACAGTAAAAGTGTTGCTCGCTGTTACTTGGGAAACTGCTTAGTTATACTTTACATTACCTAAGTTTACTTTATGTTGCATGAAATCAGTGAAAAAAAGATGGCAAACCAAAACAAAAGGAAAGAAAACAACAGCTGTATCTCTCTCCCTAGATGAAATGGCAGATGGTAATTATGTGGCAGTGCTGCTTTGTACATTCACAGCAAACAAATAGATCTATACATATGGGAAACAAATTTATACTTTTACCTGTGACAAGGCGAGACAAGTAATATCTCTGTTCTGGACATGCATTCTGTCACGTTGTGTGGTGCTATCCCTCAGGTGAGTGTACTGCGGCGAGGTCATCTGTTCTGGTGGGATGTGACGGGAAATGAGGTGTGAGTGCTGATCCGCTGCTCCCTCCCACTTGTGCTGGAACGATCGTACATCCCATCAATAAATCTGTTTCATAGCTATACTGCTGTGGTGAAGAGGAAAAAACAAGGAGGCAAAGTGTGTTTTGTTTGTTCTATTGTTGGTATTCTCAGGAATGTTACCGCATTGTAGCTCACTTAGTCTTCTGTGTATCTGGAGAGAAACACATTTGCTAAAGCTGACTCCTGACACTGACATCATACCAGTCTTTTAGACTCTTGTAATGTTGGAAGCCACGTAAGTATGTACTTACAGAAATGAGAAATTCAAAATCATAGAGTAAGGGGTGAAATATAGTGTTTGTAAGGGGTGAAATATAGTGTTTCTTGTTCCAACTCATGGACGTCTTTCTGGTTGACTTCTACTTTTGACCACCCTTGATTAGAGGCAGAACAATAACATGGCAAAAATAATTTTCTCTTAGAATTTGGGGAGCCTAGGAGATCTGTAATCTCACTTTTCACAGCTTTGGACTACGCCGTGTCACTGGAATGAAAATGTCTGCAAGTGTCAAACTTAAGCTACTTTTGCCAAGTAGAGCACTGAAGTCCAGTGGGCATTCTGTGACATGCCAACTGTTCTTGCTTGGCTCTCAAACTGGTCAGCTCAGCCTTCGTCACACCTAGTGACTGTAAAATGGGAGGCAATGCTTATTCAGTTTGAAGTGAGTATTGAGGTTTGTGTATTATATTTTACAGAGTAAAATCATGCTATTTAATGGAAAATACTGTCATACAGCTAAACTATGTATTTGTACATGTGTTTAGTTATCTAACAAATGATGGGTTTTTCTTGAACGTTATAATTTAATGTTTTTGAATTAATTCCTAATGATTTATATTTAGGTTCTGTAATGGATGAATAATGAGAAGATAGACTCTAGAACCAAGATTGTTTGAACCCTGTTCTCTAATGAACAGGCAGTTTTACATGTAATGTATTAGCAGATTTCAGGTCTTACATACAGATACGGAATATCGTGTTAGTTACACGTTTACTGGAATACACTGTAGAAGATAAAATTACATACCATGCAATTTTTAGATAAATAAGATTAGATGTCTACAAATCACCCTCTAGAGTAAATCAGATTACAACCACTGTCTGGCCAAAAACCCAGGAGAGAAGACAGCTGAACTCAAACATGTCAGTGGTACGTAATAATGCAGAGCCAGGCAGAATCTTGGATTCCCTGCTTTGCTTGTAGTATGAGGAGAGGACTTATGCAAAATATACCAACAGATATATGCATATATATGTTTTTAATCAGATTAATAATTAAAGGAACAAGGAAATTCTGGCTACCTTCCTGATTATTGCTGCAATTTTTTTCCCTCTCTTTTTCCCTTGTGACTTCATCTGGGAAAAATTTAGTACCATGAAGCCTACTTTGAACAAAACGGGGAAATAGAAGAGATGTTCAATGCTTTTAGGAATGATGCAGACTTTCCATGAACTCTAAGTCTGATTATATGTTTTTACTGTGATAGAGGAGAGGAAGACTCATGCTACACACTCGTTAAGCTAGTTGAGAGCAGCTGTTTTTCAGTGAATAGACACACATTCTTAAAATATCAAAATTGTTGATTTTTAGAATTAAAGTTGTGCTACTTGTGGAATAAGTGTTTCCCTATTTACATCATGTCCACTTTACTAATATTCAAGCTATTACCGAACCATTTAGTAGCTCTCAAACTGTTCTTTGGCTTGGCTATCCTCTAGTGCATGCTTAAGCAAATCAACTCTAAGCAGAAACTGTAATAGGCAATCCTAATGCAATGAAAGTCCAAATTAACTCTTTAGGGACAGTCAGATATCCAGATATCACTGCTGTTCCTGTATGCTAAGTGCATTTTTTCCAACAGTGGTATTCTAGAATATTTCCTATTAAATATAATGAACATTTGGTGTATTGCTATTTTAATTGCATTTAGTTTTTTATATTTAATAACATATTTCTGTAGGCATCACCTATCTAGGAATTAAGTAGAAGTAGATATAATGACTTTGAAGACTACCGAGAAATAAAATAGAATTTGTTTCCATCTGTGGTTGTCAGGATCTCTCTCAAAACCAGCAAGGCGTCCCAGTTATGTGTAAGGAAAAGCCCAGTACAGACATTTGATTTGAACCTACAATTCTTCAGGTTCAAGAAAGGACAGGTTTAGTTTTTAAATTGCCCAGGGTATAAGAATCAGAAATAAAAATAAGAATGGTTTAGATCTTGAATGTCACTACTAAGTTAGTTTCATACCTGATGTGTGTTACATTATCGATTCTGTGTTAATCTGAAAAGCAGTCAGATGGGTTGATCTCTTTTTCTTTTACTGATCTGAAGGTTAGCATGTTATAAAACCCTGTTTGAGATGTATAACTCCCAGTTTGCATAAATCATTGAATAATACAGCAGTACAACATAATTAAAAAGAGAAAAATAAATGTAAGTCTGACTTAAGTCAGAATAAATGCATTTGTAGGGTGAGAGGAGAATCTGGTCTTGAAAATGAGTGACTGCTGAAGAGTCAGTTTACTGAAAAAAATTAGACCTGTGTGAGCAAGCTGTTGGATAGTACTGTGCTAGCAAAACTAGATGGATGCATGTGGGCTGGATTAAGAAACTTTGCAGTTACCAGTGAGATGTATTAAATGTAGCACTGAGAATTCTTTTTCTCTTGTCAGGTTAATAACAAATGTAACCCTGGCCTTCTGTTTTGTCTTCTGCCATTGGTATTTAAATTCTAATCTACCATGTGAAATGGAAATGTGGATACACTGATGTAAATTATATCCCCATATGTGAAAGATACCGTGCGAGATATCTCAATTCTGTTATTTCTACTGTTGGTTTTGAATGGTAACTAGTGGCAACACCAGCATTAATTTTCCAAACGTAAGTTGTTTTCATTGCAGCTGAGGTACTACAGTTACTTTTCAGTGAAATGAGAGACAAGGCAATTCCACTTGGAAATTCCACTCTTATTTTATTTTATTTTTCTTCTAGTAAGGGTAAAAAGGGTCTAGTAAGGGATGGGGAGGTTCCAGGTGCCTGTATTATAATACAAAGAAAATGAGAACGTGTCAATGTTTGTGCTGACGTGGACCTTCAACCAATACTATGCAATGACCTTAGACTTTAGAAGCTCCTTTAATTTCTCCATAGGGAGCATTTTATGATTCCTGTATGCTTTTAATTGTAATCTAATTTATCCTTTGCTACAGACCTTGCAATCATTTCATCACACTCTGGCAAGGAGTGGTTTCTACTTTAAATGAGATCTATGGTCAGCTGAACTGCTGACTTAACAACTCATGCCATGGGGTTTGAGGGGTTTTGAGATGATGGCTACAGGGACTCGTGTGTTGAATGTTACCACCCTGCCACTGAACGTCCCTCAGAGAGTCAACTTCTTATGCAGAGGGCCAGTGATAACTTTTTTTTTTTTTTTTTTTTTTTTTTAATTTCTAA
>WHYT01017407.1:285501-303593 GCA_009806455.1 Tetrax tetrax | reverse complement strand
CTTTTTTTTTTTTTTTTTTTTTATCTTAATGTCATAACCAGGGCTGTATAAGACAGGATAAAACATTTCCACATTTTTTTTTTAATAAAATGCTGCTTTTTGTGACTGAGAGATGATAATAGCCATACTCAGCTATGTCGCTCCTTTACCATAGGTGGGTACCAGCTGTATTGTGAGTGATGGGAGTCCTCCTGCTCCAGGGAATGCCGGTTGGTTAAGGAGTGACAAGATGTGGAGTGATTGTGTAGTTCACAGCAGCATCTTCTCTTGTGTTGGGTTCGATTAGTAAAGCTCAGGCTAGAGCTGCTTAGAAAACAAAAAATCTGGATGTTGCAGAATACTTTGTAAAAAAATTTTACATCAGCTTGTGCTTGAAGGACTATTCTGCTTGAGAATGTTCTTCTTATAGGGACAGCTTGAAAAGATGTTTCTTCTCTCATCCGGTATTCAGGTGATTTTTCATCATTTTTGTACAAATAGCATCAAGCTTTGCCTGAGACACTGATGTTAATAATTTATTCTGAGAGTAAGGGGTTGAGGTCGCAACATTTTTTGACTTTGAGTAAGTGCCTTCTAAACTAAGAAACGCTGTTCAATCAATAACCTGGTTCTGTATGCAAAGGATCAAATTCTAGCTAGGTTGTCTGTTTTTGTAAAGTATGGAAAAGACTGAGGGAAAGGTTACCCGATTAAAGTGTTATCCCTTGTAGAGATCTGAGCTGTTTATGTAAATTCGCTTTCATCGAGTCCAGTGACAAACCAATAATTCATAATAAACATATTTTGAAATGGAAATGAAATATATCCCATTAAAGGGCTATAGGAACGCGGATCGTCAATCACTTCTCCCACAATTCTCATTTTAAGCTGTCTGCCTAACAAGAAACATTACCGTCCAGTTGCATGTTAAACAGTGCTCCGGGAGGGGAAGAGGAGTGCGCGTTTGTAAAGTCCACTGAAGCTGTTGGGTTTTATTTTCATGGCTTCGTCATTACAAGTGGCTTATAGGAATGCATGACTCACAAAATTAAAAAAAAAAAAAGTAAATTACTAAACAATAATACTTACCTTTGTTTCTCCTTCACTTAGAATTTTAGAATGAATTTGGTGCAGATCAGTTTCTTGTGTTATGTCACAGCAGAGTTGCTTTGACTTTTGGAATAATCACTGAACAACAGAGAGATCTCAGTTGGACTGTGTGCCTTGTGAGTTCAGGGCTGTAAAAGCAGTTCTGTATCGGATTTGGTCCCAGCATGGGAAACGAGTAACACAAGTGATCCATGCAGGGGCTGTATCTTTTTTCACATTGGAAGAATAATGTCAGTATTGTGATATCATTAACTTTCAAGTCAAGGTTAGAAGAGTCTTTGCTTAGCCTCTATTTGCAACATGTAAAATAGCTCTTCTTATTTTTTGTGATACTGTTCTTAGCAATATTTAATTAGTATATATTTTTGGGTTTGTCTTGTCAATAGTCTAATTTTTATTTTCAGGTAGGGTTACGTATTCCTCTTGAGGAGGGAGAAGATTTTGTAAAAATTAACTTTTTCTTAAGAGAAACTACCCTCCTATCCCTGTCTTGACAACTCAGATTCTTTCCTGCACTAATTCTGAAGAGATTAAATTAGCTTCTGAATAATATTATGAAGTCTTCTCCATACCCTCCTCCTTGCATATTTTTCTTCCAAGTACAGTGATGATATTTTGAAGCAAGCCCTTCACTTTCCTTTTTTTTCTCCAAACATGGGGAATCTTGTGCTGTCACACTGTAGCACCACAGAAGGGAAGACAGCTGGAGAGAGAATGTGCTTTACAAAGGAAATGTGTTTTTTAAAAATTCCTCTGAGTTTTCTGCAGTCATCTTTTTCCTCTCCCTTGCCTGATTTTAATAATGAGATTTAATAGAGATGCAAAATGTGCAGTAACTAAGATGGACATAAATCATACCTCTTCTGTCTTCAAATAGCCTCTAAATTAGGTCTGGATAGTTTTCTAGACGTAATTAATTATCTCATGGCTGTGTAGTCCATGTTGCTGCTGGTCGTCTTTGACTTACGCGCAATCCCATGGTGTTATTAGACAAGCTTTGATCCTGGGGCATGGACTCTGCTTGTGACATTCCTCATCCATGGCCCATAGTCTGCCCTCTACCGATGCTAATGTGACTGCAAAAAAATCTGTAAACAAAATTAGATCCTCCTAAAGTGTCTGAATAAACCATTCTTCACACGAAATGTCAGTTTGATAAACGTACGTGTGCACCACCACACATATGTGCATCAAACTTTGAATGTGTTTTTCAATGGTAAAATTTTTACTCCTGCTTTTTAACTTCTTGGAGTGTAAACCAGTTCACCTCTACTTTGGCCCAGTAGCAGGCAAGGTGCTGCCGAGTTCCCTTTGAGGGTTAAAACGCAAGCGTGGAGCTGCCAGAGAAGACGGCGTGTGAGTGCCCTGCCTTGGCGCTGTGCCGCTGGCGGTCTGCGTGCTGCGTGCGCTTTGCCGCCTGCCCGGCTTGGCCTTGGGCTTCCTCTCTGCCCAAGGACGGTTTTCCCTGCCTGCCTGACAAGTTCCTGCTGTTGAACATACAATTTTCATTTTAATACAAATAGGACATTTAAATGTGCTTTCATTTTTAGACATCACCAAATAGGTACTCTCTTTATGTGGGAGTTATTTTCCTTGCACAAATTTCAACTAAAGATTTTTTTTTTTTTTTCCCCCTCCAAAATGAGCCAGCCCATCACTGCAGCTCATTTACACCTCTAATAAAGCTGACCATAAAATCCTACCCGTGAAACAGTCAACGTTTGATACAGTTAACATTTCTTAAAGATGAAATATCACCTTCCATATTAATATCTGAAGAGTTTATATGGAACTTTATAGCTTTATGAATGAAATTTTTTTACTGTGTTTTTATCGTTGTTAACTTCTTTATTTTGTATCATGTACTCCTGTCATGAATGTAAAGTTACATATAAGGAAAACAAAAGTGAAAAAGATCAAAAGGATCCTTGGGTAGTTTCAAGTCTAATTAAAAATGATAGAAAAATCAACAAGGGGAAGGGGGAAAGCATTTAACTACAGTTCAGAAGCTTAGTGCTGGGAATTCTGTTTCGCTTATCACTTTCTTGGTGCTGATCAAGCCTTAAGGTTTGCCCAGTGAACAAATCCATTGCAATCCGTCCAAAACAAAAGCTTGACACTAAGCCGTATTTTTCCAGTGCCTGAGGGTCTTTTCTCTAAACATGTTTGGAGACTTTTTTTTGGTTCTGCAACGGAGTATTCTTAATATCCTTAGTCTGACATTTCATCTTTGACAATGACATGTAAGTACGCATAAAAGCAATTGGAAAAATTCTGTCTTAGCCAGTTTGCATTCAGGTCAGTGGGAACCCACTTAGATGGGAACTGTAGCTTGCTGAAGTCTCAATGCTTTTGGACTAGGAGCTGTATAACGTTACTTGAGAGACGTTAGTAAATGTGGTACTGCAACTGGCTGCTCACGGCCTGGGCGGGCGTAGGCTCTGCTGGGTAAATAATGGACTGCATGGCCAGGCCCAAGGAGTGGTGGTGAATGGAGTTGGATCCGGCTGACAGCCATTCACAAGTGGTGTTCACCAGGGCTCCGTGTTGGGGGGGGGGGGGATGTGTTTAGTATCTTTATCAATTATCTGGACAAGGGGATTGAGTGCTCCTGCAGTAAATTTACAGATGGCAACACGTTGGGCAGGAGGGTCAATCTGCTGGAGGGTAGAAGGGTTCATCAGAGGAACCTGGACAGGCTGGACCAGTGGGCCGAGGGCAGTTGTATGAGGTTCAGCAAGGCTCAATGCTGGATCCTGTACTTGAGTCACAACCATCCCATGCAGCACTACAGGCTTGGGGAAGAGTGGCTGGGAAGCTACTTGATGGAAAAGGACCTGGGGGTGCTCGTCAGCAGCTGGCTGAACATGAGCCAGCAGCGTGCCCAGGTGGCCAAGAAGGCCAACAGCATCCTGGCTTCTATCAGAAAGAGTGTGACCAGCATGAGTGGGGAAGTGATTGTCCTACTGTACTCAACGCTGGTGAGGCTGTACCTTGACGTTGCATCTTGTGTTCAGTTTTGGGCCCCTCACTACAAGAAAGACATTGAGGTGCTGGAGTGTGTACAAAGAAGGGCAATGAAGCTGGTGAGGGGTCTGAAGAACAAGTCTTAGGAGGAACAGCTGAGGAGACTGGGATTGTTTAGCCTGGAGAAGAGGAGGCTGAAGGGAGACCTTATTGCTCTCTCCAACTACCTGAAAGGAGGTTGTAGTGAGGTGGGCGTTGGTGTCTTCTCCCAAGTAACAAATGGTAGGATGAGAGGAAATGGGCTGAAGTTGTGCCAGAGGAGATTTAGATTGTATATAATAAAAAAATTCTTCACTGAAAGGGTTGTCAAGCATTGAACAGGCTACCCAGGGAGGTGGTTGAGTCACCATCCATGCAGTAATTAAAAGACATGTGGATGTGGTGCTTAGGGACGTGGTTTAGTGGTGGACTTCGGAGTGTTAGGTTACCAGTTGGTCTCCATGATCTTAAAGGTCTTTTCTGACTAAATTATTCTGTGATTCTGTAGCTACCATTTTGCAGTGGAGGCCAAAAAGAGCATTAAAAAGTTACTATTCTAATATAAACACTACCAAAAAAACCCAAACAAACAAACAAAACCAAACAAAAAACCAAAAAAAGACAATAACTGATAACTATTTTTTTCCCTGATTTCTCGTTTGCTGTTGTGCTTGTCGTAGAATGCAGAACCACAGGAATCGGTGTCATGTCTTTTATGAAGAAGCTCCAAGGACAGCACTGTCTGCCACAGAGCGCTTATGATCTAGATGGAAGAAAGGGCTTCACCATTAAATAGAACATGGAAATGGAAGCAGAGGTTGTAAAAAGATCTGATGTAGCACATACTTAAGCCTTGCAGTTAAGTCAGTATTAATTATTTGATTTGGTTGCGGCAAAGGTGGGCTCCTCCATTCCCTCTTCCCAGCAGCGCAGCAGCAGATCTGAGTGGATATACGGCTTCAGATGATTGTTCCTAGCAGTGACATCTTTATGTCGTTGGTTAGGGTGTCATGCCATGAGCAATAGTTGAGGGGTGGCTATAAATCCAAGGCTGACTTCTGAATTCTCTGCAGGTATCTGGACTATAATTCTCTACCAGTTGTCTCCGTTACAGTCGGCACTGTGCTGGTGAACATACACTCAAGTCTTTTCTGCAGACCATGTTGTTTCTCCTAAGCAGAGAGTCTCAGAGCTTAGTTAGCAGTACAGGGAGATTTAAATAAATTCTTCCCTCCATTTCTAAACTTGTTTAAAAATTAACAGTCTGTATGTAGAATTTTCAAAAAAGCACTTTGAGACTGAATTAGTAATTCAGTGTCCACCTACACTGCAGTTCAGCTCTGAGGCAAAGTGCTCAGTGATTTAAGGCATTGGATTTTGGGGAAATAAATTTGATTTCAGCCTTCTAAAATTAATTTTTCTTATGAGAATAATTATTCTTGCCCACCTTACGCAGTTAATAAACATATTTTGGAAGTCTTAGCTTTCTCTTGTTGATTTTATACTGCTAAATCTTTTGAGTAATCTTTGTGGTCTGAGGGAGGTAGATAAAACCACTTTGTCAGAACATGCAGTTCTGTAAAAACTATGTATTTTGCTGGAAATCCCTTTTGGGGAGGGAGGAAGAAGGTATTGTTTTGGTTTTTTTTTTTTTTTTTTTTTTTTTTTTTTTCTTTTTTTTTTCCCCCACAGCATTAGTATGTCTGCATGGGATCCTCCTATTATTTGCAGAGAAGAATAGATGATAATGAATATACATTACATTTTACTAGTTTTTTTAAAGCTATTGCCTCAGTTTTTTGCATTTTTCGATGGTTTTAGCATAATCTGAGCAATGGTTTGTTCAGCTCTTTGTACGTAGTGGTGCTTTATAGGCATTCCAGAAGATAGTGCTCACAGAGGGAAGGGTTTTGTAGTCAGCATTATTTCACTTTTTAAGTTTACGTTAAGTGCGCTGCCAGTTCCACAGTGAGCAGGGCTAGTAAGATCCTTGGTAGTTTCCTGTAACAATTTCAAAACCAATACTGATTTCCATGATTTAGGCAGCATTTCAGCCGAATTCCTGGGCACAGAGGTAATACTAATGCCTTTGGTAAGATTTCTTACGACTTGGTGTGCCGTTCTGTAGCAGGACGTGGGAGGAACTGTCTCCTGCTCTCGCTACCGAGTGCCACTGGGGCTATTTGCTAAGTAGTCCTGCCTCATGGCATAAACCAGTATTTTTAGACTGCAGTAGAAATAAAAAACTACATTAAACTAATCAGCTGTGAAGAAATTTAACTTTTACTATCCGCTGCTTGCTTTCTAGAAGAAGCTGTCTGCTATCAATGGTGGAAAAAGTCCTAAACCACAGAAATGTATATATTATTGTGACTCCATTGTGTTGATGTAAAACCGTTACCTTTATTTTGATGTATGCATGCATGCTTGTTCCTTCCACACCCCCCCCCCCCCATCAGTAGTAACCCAGCTCTATTATTGAATTGAAGGATGATAACATTCTATTAAGAAAAAATGAGCACAGAGTGCTAATGTCAGATGTAGCTACCTGTCTCTTGTACAGGTAGCTTAAGAGATGCACCTTTCGGAGCTGCACATAAGCCTCATTCCTTGTAACAAATAATCACAGTAAGAGATCCTGTCTGCAGTAATGATCACTGGTTGATTCTGCAGTCACAGACAACAAAGCTGTACCACATAAATGAATCACTGCTAAGTCTCAGGGCTTTAGGGCATTTTGCTCTACGCAGGAGAGTTTTACAGCATCCCAAAGATGAAAAATAACCTTCTGAGAAGATGCGATATGCTGTAATGGTAAAGAGGTTTCTTGCTTCTTTGTATCTCACAGAGAGTTGTTCCAAGTGCACGAGTCATCTTGCTGCCTTCCTGTGGTGAGTTACAGCTTTGTTGTTATTTCCAAAATGAAGATAGGGGATGTGCATGTGTTCTTTCGAGAGATGCATACTGCACTACATTTGCTTACCGAGATTTGATATAAATAAGTTAAAAGTAACCTAGCATTATTATTGGACTTTGATCACCAGGAAATGTATTTAATTAGTTATTGCTGCTGTTGGCAGAGCATCTTGTTACTGTTATCTGGGTGCCTGTTCTGTCATTTGCTGTACGCTTGTTTACATGTAGTCCAAGGAAACAACCTGACTGTATTCCCAAATCTGCAGCGATTGTAAGCGTAAAGACACTTACGGATCCAGAGCGTGAGTGGATTCCCTTCTGTGAAGGGGACTGATTTAGCTTTTGAGGAGTTGTTTTTGGGCTGGGTTGCAGCATCAACCCCTGATGACATTTGAGCCTGTCTCTGAAGTTAAAATCTTCACTGCAACGCTCCTCTTCCGTTGCTGAACACAAACAGTGAACAGTTTTGAAGTATTACGTATCAGAATGACTCAGATGTGATTAATAAACTCTCCTCCTGAGAAACAAACTCCCAACAAACAAACAAACAAAAAAAAGAAGAATCAGAAGCTCTTTTATGATCAAAGCATGAAGAAGAGAAAAAGATAGTGTGTGGAAATGTTAGGATTTACTTACACAATTCAAAACCCTGAGGTTACTTGTAGCAAATATGGGTGTATCTATTTACCTTCTCCAACCTTAAATGTAGCCTTTATAAAGGTCTTTAATCCAAAAAGGAAGTACAACAAAAATAGTACTTCTAAAAATCATATACTGACACACTTTGATTACCTCATTGAAGAGGTTTGAATAACTGCAGCTTGCTTTAGATACTCAGGAAAATAAATAGTTTCTGCCTGGACCTGACTTGAGATACTTGTGAGGCCTTGCTGTCACAGGATTCAACCACAGAATGCCTATGGGAAAGTAGCATGCGTCATCACTTTGTTACTCTTCATAATCTGAGGTCAAACTGAGAACTAGGAGGTATTTTCTAAAATATTCTGGTTATCTGCAGCGCTTGACGTTGGCTAATAGGAAGTTACAGCGAGTTTTAGTAGCCTAAAAAGAAGGTATATAGCCCAAATGTTATTTTCAATCCAAATACATTCTAATGCAATAGGTGTAGTTGTGGAAGATATTAAAAACTCTTCAGTGGATATCTTTCAAAAAATTAGGAGAAAAATATACTGAATTGCAAAGATGAAAATTAAATTCTAGTAATTTTGTATGCAGTGAAGTCTCCAAGGCTGCAGATGAACAGGCTCTTTTGGGTAGTCGAACGCTGTGCCAGGTGGACTCCACAAGATGTAACGAATGAGTAAAAAAAGTGGCATGAGTTTCACTGTAGATAAATTTAATGTAACAAATCTGGAAAAAAAATCTTATCTAAATCTGATAGAACGCTGACAGATTTCAGAGAGCAGAACTTGAAGTCATCGCGAACAGTTCTTGAAGTCGCTGGCACAGTGAATACCTGTTCTCAGAAAAGCCCTCCGTGTCTCTGGTGTTATCAGGAAAAGTACTGAGAAGGAGATAAATGCTGTTTAAAACCTTGTGCCCGTATCTTGAGTGCTCTTAGAAGGACACAGAGTTAGGGTATAGAAGATCACAGATAAAATAGGAGGATGGAAAAAGCTACCTTGTAAGTAAAATTCTTCAGTTTGGAGAATAGAAGACTGAAATGGGGGAAGTTTGAGGTTTATGGGATGATAAAGGCAGTGAGTAAAGTGAACAGAATTTTTAGCAAATCTTGATACTAGAACTGGAAGGCACTAATGAAAGTTAAGAGATAAATTTAAAATAGATGCTATAAAGTACTTTTAAACTGAAAATTTTGAAAGTCTCTTGGCATAGAAGGTTTTGGAGACAGAAAATTTCAGGTGGTTCACAAAGGGACTGGAGAAATTGCGGTCCAGGTAACGGATAAACACACACTAAAGGGAAGGAACGAGGACGTACAACCCTAATCCAGTGACTACTGATGCTTGGGGGCCGTGTGAGGGAAACGAACAGCAGATGGTCAGGTTTGCTTGCCCATGCTCTCCCAAAAGGGCTTCTCCTCCTGCCTCTGTTGCTCTCTGCCGGGCTAAGTGAATTACAGGCATTTCTGTCTGTGGCGTATCCGTGGGGCAGGCTTCTCTCCCCATCCTCAGGTCCAGTTGGTACGCACTGGGGACATGCCAGATGAAGCAACTGGGTATCTTCTGTCATCAACTCTTTCTCCCAGCATTGCAAAGGCCAGTGAACACAATGTATTCAGCCGTGTGTACTTGTAATTGCATACTGTTCCGAGTGGCTGTATACCAGGAAGTACAGAAATATCAATTTAATTGGACTTAATATAGTTATAGGAGGCTGTTAGTTTTATCTTTAATATTAAATTCTATGTCTGTGTACGGCAGTCTAGGACACAGATCAGATAACAAAAATGTCAAAGATACTAAATTAAACTTTTATTATGATTATTATTTATGGACTTGTAGGGTTTACTACATCTGACCTCTTGTTTCCTCTTTTTTTACTGTCAAATAATATTTTATGGGTTTCTAGCTTCATGTGTTGTATCCTTTTTTTTTCATATCCATGTTTATCTGAATGTAGCATTGACATCCCATATTAATAAATAATGTCAGATCACCTGTATCTGCTGTACCTGGTGCATTGCAGGAAAGCCAGGCCTTAACTGAAAGTACTCCAAAGGATTCAAGGAAATAGGAAGGAAGTTGCTATGTTTTGTGTACTTTTATCTACTGGTTCCACATACTGTGGTGCTCTACCCCTCGCTGCTGTTTTTTATCTTGTAGCCTTTTCTCTTTTCCCCATTTTTCACTTACAGTTGCATTTATTTCTGTTGGCTTATTGTGAGGCCCGTTTTCTTTTTGATCAGGTGTGTTGCTGTTTAGAGTACTTGCACAGATACCTACTGCAAAGGTGGATACCACCAGTGTCCAGAACGGGGGAATGAGGCAGAGACAAGACAGACGCTCTTATCTGTTATGTTAAAAATTCTAGTGGTCTTCTTAGACACTTAATATATTCCTTATTCCAGCAATTCAACACAAAAAAAGACACATCAGAATGCAATGAAACTCTGAATTTCTCAAGCATGTCTAGGGAGGATCTCATTTGGATACTTACCAAAATCCTAGGAAACATCTTCATAACGTTGAAATGAATGGCAATGGATGTTTCTTTAGGCTTTTTTAAATTCTGAAAGAAATATGCAATTTCATATGGATACATCTGTGCATTTTGGCAGTTAATTAAATAGTGATTTGATCACCAATATTTTGTCCTGTTCAGGTGGAACATTTAGTTTACAAATTGTAGTTGAATGTTTTCATCACTCCATAGATTTTCTTCAGAGTCCCCGCAGAGTATGTATACACTAAATTCTTAACAAACTGTGATAATCTAAGAAAAGACCTTCACTGAAATGGTTCAGTTAAAATAATACTTTCTTCAGTAGGCAGAGGTCAAAGGTTCATAGTAAAGTGGCCATTGATGTTATCTTTTAATAGCTATTTTAAATCATTATCTATTAGCAATATAAATCATACAGTTCCTAATAGTTTATATTCTGAAGAATTACGGTTAGCTGCTTCGTGGGGCTGCTCGTTGTTTTGTGTGATCAATGTGATTGCTGCTAATGGTTTGTGATTTAAGTGATTACTGGGCATGAAGAACAATTTTGTAAGTTGTTCTCCTCAGTGAATAATCTTTGGTTTCCTGGATACATTTTATTTTTTTTTTTCTTTTTATCAGCTGCTTAACTTCAGGTAAATGAAAGAGAGAGGAGCGCATAAAACCTACATCCAAGTACAGCTCAGTCCGTGCTAGGCAGTCTCGGTTCCTCTCTGCGCAGGGAAGTACACTTTCCTTTTGGAGCTTTGCTCTGAAATGCAGGGCTGCTTTGAAATACTGCATTGGACACAAATGATGGGAAACTTCTGAATTCGTTAAAGAAACCCAATACACTGAGGAGCTGGGAGAGTGAGATTTATAAGCTATTTGTGGCATAGTTCCTGTGGAATTTGGCCCAGTGTGATTGTTATCTTCACAGACGTATGATGGGAAAGAAGGCATTGTTACCTTCCCCAAGCTGTAGTTATTATCTACTAACTGGACTTACAAAAGAGAGGGTCTACACAAAATGCCTGATAGTTCTGTACGATATAAAGGGTTTTAACAAACTGTTGGCGTAGGTGTGCTGCTTAGTACTGACAAAGCTGTGATGAGCTATTCGGGTCGTTTGAAATAAGCACTGAGAAAAGCTTTACAGTATACTTCGCTCTGGATTCTGTCTATTTAAAAAAAAAACCAAAACAAAAAACCTCCCCTATTTTAAAAAGAAACAGTAACTGTTACAATGTGAGTGGTTTTTTTTCTGCTTCTCCCTTTACTAAGGATGCAGTAGGTCCCTCTGTTTCATCACCATGTAAGGCAGAAAAAAGCAGAGCTTTTATGTATTTTGAAAAACTTTCTGAAAAACAGATTCTTTAACATGGTGTCCTGTTTTACAGTTTCAGCTATGAGAAGTTCTTGTTTATAATAGTTTTAAGCCTTAGAAGGCAAATTATTTACTGTTTCAAATATGATTTAAAATTTTTTTTTTGGTCATAATAAACAACTCTTGTGCAAGGAGCACCAGGTAAGAGCTAACTCATTCTCTCTTACATGCAAGAAAGCCATCAGCTAACACTTGTCAGTTAGAAATTTTGATGAATCTGAAGTTGTGACAACCTTTTTACGTGCACTTCACATATACAGAGGTACACATGCCCGTGTATGCATTTTTCTAGTCATAACATTGATTGTGTCAGCTATATTATGTTAGAAGAGAATTAAAAATAACTTTGTGACACTTAAGACCACCTCATACTTCCGCAGTTTTAAAGCCAGTATGAAATTTATCCTAGCATACGGAGAATCCAGCCCGCTCTTCAGTGGCTCTAGAATACGCTGTGTGATATTGAGATCCCAAGTCACTACACAAATTTTTCATGACAGAAATTTCAGTTCCAAGGTAGGTGAAAGAAAATCTTGTAGATGGCATCACCTGCTACAAAATACTGTGTTTATGGTTCAGGTTTCCTCCAGGAGTAGTTTTGTACCTGTTGGATTTTCAGCTCTGGGTTAAACTGGAGAATAAAAACCCTCACCTTTTTTTCCACACTAGGAGTTAGATTTTGAAATTCTACTGTTGCAATGTGCCTACATTCCCTTTCTGTTACTTATACAAGCAGTGTTTTGTTTGTGTAAATATCTTTAACGAAACAGATTTAGGTAAATTTTGTCCTTCTCAGGATCTAACGTAGCCAGAGTCACCCGTTGTTTGTACATCTTTAGTCTTGACAGATCATGGTATTTAGAAGAGATCTTTTTTGGCTGTGGCATGTGAGGATAGGCAGTGTCCTCAGTTCTACCTTACCCTTGTAATCAGGATGTTGTAATTAGGAACACATTATGCAAAGGAGAGAATAATTATAGCATCACTTCAAATGTGATGCCAGAGTAAGGTAGTTTCCTGGGCTGGGAAACGTTCTGTAGTGGCTGAACATACCTTTGGAGCTTAAGGATGAATTTAGATATGCTCCAAAAAAACCGCAAAACCTTCATTTTAAGTTGGTGAAATTACCTGAAATTGTAGGTTGGTAGATGTATTTCTACTGTGTGGTTATCTAAGGGCATGGGTACTACATATACCTTGACATTTAATGTGGTACACTTTGAGGTGACCATTATCAAGCACAGGGTGATACCAGAGGCCCCCGGCTGTAAGCGGCTCACGTTTATCGTCAATGACTGCCTGTTAAATCAGAGCAACCCGGAGAGCAGGGTATAGCCGGTTGTAGAGGTAACAAAGTGAAGAGAAAAACTATCCAGCAGAGAAAAATCAGGTGTTACATGGAACTGCAGACCAACGAAGAGAGAATGAACAACTTATTGTTCACCAGGTACCTTGCCGCTGCCCAGCCTGCACTGCTGCAGGGGCCCGATCCAGCCCAGACGCAAGGCTTTGCGTTCACCTGTGTCGAATTTCCCAGTAGCCCGTTTCTCCGGGCAGTTCAAATCAATCTGAATAAGCTGTGCCCTCTGTTTGCCACTTTCCCCAACTATGTACCACCCACCAGTAGTGGACTGATGTACTGCAGTGAGTGATCTGAACAAATACGAGCAGGTGGGCACGCTGATTTTTGGATGAGACTTAATAATTCTTGTGTAGGTAAATATTTTTTATAGGCTGCTCCCAATGAAATATGGAAGTATCTTTATTTTTTTTTTTTTCTGCTAGTTTTGATGTAACGTTTTGGATTTATATCTTGAGTTATTGCAATTCAATATTCCTATATAAACAAGCCTAAGGGAATTCTGCTTCGTTCCAGGAGGCTGTTACTGTTCCTCGCCCAACTCCTGTAATACACAAGTGCCGTATAACCAAAGAAAGGGGTATAAAGGTTACTTGTAACAGTGGGAGAGTTGGACTTACAGGGATGCCTAACAAGGAGCAGTCAGAAAGAAGGATGTCAGACAGCTGGTTGGAGGCTGAACATGTATGTGGCCGTGGGGGAAGAAGTTTGAAGGAAAAATGTCTCTGTGCAGGGGTTCTATACAAGTGACTTTTAAAAAAAGTCTTAACGTTTTTATTTTTACTAAGGTAGTAAAAAGTGCTTGCCTCGCTGCCTTACTGAGTGACTGGAAGGACTTTCTGAAAGTCTAGCATGTCTTTTCTTGCTATTTCTTGCAATGCAGGTGACTATAAACCAGTGCACACGGCTTGGTACCAACATAGTTAAGGGCATGTCGTATTTGCACAGTTAAGTGCTAAGCTTAGTGTACCTGTGCAAGCTTAAAATAGCAAAGCAGTGTGTATAATTGCACTGAAAAATGTTAACCAGTTGTACAAAATTAACAGAAGATTGATTTTTCTATTCTCCTGTTCCCAGTAGCAGAGGATGCTAACACATGAACGTTAGAGCCTTTCAGACTTGGTGGTACGGATCACGCTTGGTGGTGGAGGCACAGGCTGTGCTTGTGTCGCGGGCTCAGCCGAGACAAGGCGGGACAGAACTGGACGGGATGGCTTGAAATCAAATGTTTGAGTGAAAGGAATAAAGTGTAGGGATCTGAGTCGATCTAATAATAACCTTTAGTTGCCAAAGGTAATGAGGATTTGTTTTTAAAATGCAAGTTAGAAGGCTTTTAATTTCTTTCAGTGTTGTACAAGTCAACTGCTTTTCAGAAGGATGTTTTTTATGGTGGCTTTTTAGCTTCTTTTTATTTTATTTCTTTTTCTTTTTTTTTTTCCTCTTTTCCTTTGAGTGGAGGATGTATCAGTATTCACCTCGGTGAAGTAAATGCAGAGCCCTGAAGTTGAAACAAGCGACTGAATCTAGTGATCAGGAAAAATAAATTTTGTTTTAAAAAAGTCTTTGAAGATGCATTTCTTTGTTTTCAATTGCAGTGTAGTAACTATTGATTATGCAGTATTAAAATTCATCAATATTAAATTGTATTGTTTTGTAAATTTGAGATTTATGGATCGTTATTTACTGACCTGTAAAAACCGATGCTGAAAACAATAGATAGTCAGGTAAGTAAAATGTTGCACTGAAATCCCAGTATTCCCTTACATTTTTCACTCTGTTCAACACTACCAACAAGTACTGTCTGTCTTAGGCCTCTCTTAATTAATTTCACACTGGAGAGTAATGTAGGGACTTAAAAATGGCTAAAAATTGACTTTTGCTGCCTATTGCCTGTTAAATAAACATCTAAAACTGTTAGACCTGTTCACATAAATCTGCAAAAGTAATAGTAAATACAGTTTTATTATTAATTCCCTCTTCTTTTTCCTGTTATCCACCACTAATAATCATGAAAGTTATTTTATTTTGTAAAATTATTAATTTATGACCAGAAATCTATTTTAGATTAAAAGAATTTTGGTAGCGGTATGAAAAGAAATTATTATAATTTTCATCTGTGACCTAATAAAATGACGTATCAATTTAGAGAAGGAGGGGAGAAGCACTATTGTAAGTCTTTGTTTTTCTGTACTGCTCTCAGTGTATCTAATTACATAAAATTTACTCAAGATGCCTACCCAAACCGTTCTTTTGTAGTCTCGTTATGTATTTCTTATTTACGTGTTTTCCTTATCCTTCCACTATTAGCTGTGACTACCATATGCCTGCACCGTCTACTCACGTATATGCACGTTAGTCTTTCGGTAAGATCTTAGCAAATTTCTTGGCAGAAAATCTTTTACTAACACTAAAGTTTTATTTAATTAATCTTACTATCTTCCTAATAATGACTTTCAGGAGTTTAAATCATGACAAAAGCATATTAAATTCAGTGTTACAGTTAATACAATGTAAAATAATTTATTGACTTGATCTTCAAACATACATAGCCAATTTATGAGTGAGTCTCTAGTTGGAATAATAAATAAATCACTGTAAATCCATAAATCAATACAGAAAATAGTGAAAAATATATTACAACTTGTTCTACCTGCTGATTTGTGGGTTTTTGTCTTGGATACACTTAAATAACATACCAGAGAAAATATCTGCTGCAAAGTCATTGGAAATTGGAACAAAAATTAAACAGCTGAAAGAAATTTAGAAAGTGTGGTCAACATTATCAACACAGAAGCTTTAAAGATGAGATAAGAAATTATTTTAACATATGCCTAAAATTGATGGTCAAAGGACATTTATGGAAGGTAGAATGCATCTCTTCGAAAACAAAAGAAAGTTCATATAAAAAATTACACTGCCAATAATATTACTCGACATACTGCTGTAAGATACCTAGAATGCAGATGTTAAAGCTACTATCAACAAAACTGGAAAAATTTATCTGAATTGTTAACAAATACCTTTAGACTTAAACATTGATATTAATATCTGACATTTGAGTGATTAAGAGCCTGACTGTGATGCTCATACTCAAAATTGAGGAGTACTCTTTTTGATTTATAATACAGTAAATTATCATGAAATTGAGTAAGTCCAGATTCCGCTTCTGGATTTTATCACCATAATCCAAAAACTGGATCTGACTTGGGCCCCCAAGGCGTGGGCAGGTTACAGGCGCTACGTTTTCTCCATCATCTTATTTCCTGGATATTGACGTAGACGTTCACGGTTTGCTGGACTACCACCCAAGGTTACAATTCTCTCAAGATTTCCACTTGCTAAGACACATTAAAAAAATATTCTCTCCTTTGGAGTCTGCCCTTTCCAGGGTTGTATGACAAGTAAATTCGTAAAGAGACAGACTTTGCTAATCTGTTCGTCCTTTACTTTAGACAGGAGGAGAGAATTATGAATCTCTGCAAAGTAAGGCACTCTTCTGTTAAATGGCAAAAAGAAAACGCACGTATAGGATATTCCATACCTCAGTTTCTTAACTCCAGTGTTGGAATTCAGACAGTGTTTTCCTGAGTTTCTGACTTTCGTTCCTGCAGCACGGGTTTCTCTTTTGTCATTATCTCTTCTTTGACTGAAGCAGCCAGCTTTCTTCATCCCATTAGGATGTAATATCATTTGTTCGGTGGTTCTTTGGAACAGTATGATGTAAAATGAATAACTGTCCACAAAGGGGATTATTCAAGACTTGAGAAAGTCTTTGTGGATAACAAATCACTTCAGTTGGCTTAGGGCTCTGCCTGAAATTTTAAAAAGGTAAAAAACTTTGATGACCAACCTAAACAGAGTTAAGGTTTCAGAAAGCAACAAGTGAAAGAATTGGTTCGGGAATGAGAAATGGGGTACTGTGTGTTTTGTTCGGCTGTGATCAATGAATCAATACATGTTACAGCTTTGTTATGGCGTTACGGGTAAGCGTGTTGGTTTGAGGCTGTGTTGTCCCACCGTTGTGCACCTTCTAATCCACTGCTAGTTTCAGCTATGATGCTAATTAAAAGCCAGCATCATCAGCTAATCCGCACTGTCAGATCACTGCTGTGAAGAAGGTTAGTTATTGGGGACTGATTATAGGAATTGCATAGGACGTAGTAATTTCTGAGAACTGGGATAGACGCTGGGCAGTAAAGTGAACGTGAAGCTGTATGGAGGAATCCTTGTGCAACGTGGTCTGACACACGTCGTGTGTAGCTTTACTGATCTTTAAGCTCATTAGGTGCTTCCTTTGCTGAGTGCTAACTGTTCAGGCACAACTGAGACAAACCCCCACTATCTGCATTTTGAATAGATTCGATCATTATTTACCTCTTTAATTTCTAGTTTTCTCTTCCGAGGGCAGATCTGGTTCCTCATTGGGCAGCACCTTTGTATTCTTAGTATTTGTCTTCCAAACAGATGGACTGTGGAGATACTTGAACTGACATGCATGTGTCATTAGCTCTTATTTTTCCCATAATATGTATTAAAAAAAAAGAAAAAAAATTACATGTATATTACATCGTTAAGCAAATGTGTAAACATTCATTTAATTAAGAAAGAGAGTTGATGTAAAGAATGTTTTAATCTTTTTCTATTACTTAGGAAAACTTTATCTGACTATATGTTACTTGTTTTTTAAGACTTCGGGTCACAACTAAAAAGTTTAATTCACCTTAACCCTTAGGAATTCATTATGTAAATGCAGGGGTTTTTTTGTGAAAAAGTAATTGAAATAATAAAACAATGTGTATTAGCTGGAGGTTTTTAAACAATCTTTTATGAGAACTGTAAATCAAAAACATTGTCAGAAATCTTAATCAGTGTAATATTTGTTGCTTATTAATTCAACTTGGTTTTATATGTGAAAAGCCTTTCCATTTATTGCATATTTAGAATTTTTTAAAATGAGGAATAAGATATGAAATAGTTAAAAGCGGAACTTCCACATGTTTTGTTTCAGAAATAGAAACAGTTTCATGATTCCATCTGTCCTACTGATAATATTTGGAGAAGCATTCTGTTTAGGTTCATCCACCTGCCAAACAGCTTGGTGGTTCTTTCTTCCTGCACTTCATTAGTGTGTTGTAAGAGTCATTTTTACTGATAACTGGAGAACCTTGGAGACAGGCCCTCTAAGTGCAAAAAAAAAAAAAAAAAAAA